>VXAU01000114.1:1046-21241 GCA_013399695.1 Formicarius rufipectus | reverse complement strand
CCGGGAGAAATCGGTGGCCCACAGAACAGCACAGTACAGCATGGCTGTCCCCCGGTATAGCACAAGGGTTTCTAGTGTAGCACAAGGATTCCCCCCCCCTCCCAGTACAGCACGGAGTATCCCCTCCAGTATGACACAGTTTCCCCCACTATGGCAAGGGAATCCACTAGAGCAGCACAGGGATCCCTTCCAGTACAGCACACAGTACATCCCCAGTACAGGATGGGGATCCCCTGGAGCAGCACAGGGATCCCACCCAATATCCCCTCAGTACAGCACCGGGATCGTTCCATGCCCTGCACCCCGCACCAGCAGCCCCCCCGCCCCTGGGATGCATGCCCCGTATTGCCTGTTCCCAGGGCCCTCGGGCACAGCCGGTGTCCGGATCCTCGTCATCCTTGCCCGCCGCTGCTCCGGCATTAATTGTGCCCGTGAGTCACTCCGGTCACGGCCGTTGCCCCCGCAGAACACGCCGGGTGGCAGCAGGACTGATCCAGCCAAAGGTGCTGGGAACTCAGGCACGGATCTACTGGGATGCCGGGAACAGGGATTCAGTGGGATGCCCAGGTGAGGGGCTGCATGCCCTGCCAGCCCCCCCAGCACTGCTGCAGATCCAGGTCTGCCAGCAGGACCTGGATATGACCCCTGGCAAGTTTGGAGCTGCTAATAACTCCAGAGTTTCTTAGGCTCGGAGCAAGGATGAAGCTGACTAGTGCTTGGAGTGGGAACCCTTGCTTTGGGCTGCTCCTAGGGACAGAAATATCTCTATAGGAGCTGGATCCAAGCGCTTCCAGCGGCGTTTTCCAAACCAGCAAGAGTGCTGTGAGCATGGCACTGGCGCCCCATCCACGGGCATCCCTCAGCCGAGCTGGAAATGGGGCACCCCCTCTCCACACCCCACTTGTCTCCTCGCCCAAGGGGGTAGGATGCTTTGAGGGAAGGAAATTGTCTCGGAGACGCTTTGCTCCTGTTTGGACGGCCTAGATTTGTCCTCCCCCATGCGCAGGGACTCCGCTCCTGGCAGCTCCCGGCTTCTCCCGGCTCCGGTCCCGGCTGACGTCAGCCGAACAGCTCGTGGCCGTGGTGTGGGACCCCCGAGGCTGGCAGCGTGGGGCAGGGGTCGCTGCCCGTGTCCCCACATCCCTCGGTGTGTCCCATTACCCACTGAGGATGTGGTACCTGCGGACGCATCGCCCCGGCCCTGCCTCAGTTTCCCTGCTGGGTCAGCGGGATCCACGCAGCTCGGGATTAATGATTTGAAGATGGGGAATACGGATGGCTTTTGAGAAATTACAACTTCCTGGAACAAAGGGAAGGCCGAATCAACTCCCTGGGAGACGGATAGACGCTGCATCCCAGATGTCGGGGTGATGGGACTTGGATCCTGCCCTTGTCCCTGGGATCTGGGCTCTGGCTTGTGATGTTTGGGGGGTATTTTTTCCTCTTTTTTGTGCTGGGAAGTAATTTGGAGCAATAGAGAAACTGTTGGTTTTCCAAGTGGGGAGTGAAGTGTCAGAGGGGCTGGGAACAAAGCTCCCCCAGCAGCCCCGGCATCCGCTTTGTTCAGGAGTCAAAAGGGGCATCAAGCCCCGATGGCGCTAATTTGAATATTAAAAGTGAGTTGAATTCAGTTTAGTTCTTGCACTAAATAATTACCCGCTCTAATTACATAATTAGCACAGTTGACGCCTTTTGTAGCCTCGAAGTTTCCCAGGTCGCTGCTGCCTTTTCCACTGGAAAACTCATTAAGGGGCTGCTGCCTGGAGCTGAGATGATTTTTGGGAAGTTTTCCCAGTGCCCTGAGCCCGTGGTGAGAGGCAGCCAGTTGGGTTTGTCTACTGAGAGGGAGCCAAGATAATTTTGGGGGGCTTTTCTCAGTGGAAATCCCTGCCTGTCTCCCCTCTGGAGTCATGTGGGGATTGAGGAAATCCATGTCAGGATTCCAGCCAGGTGGGTTCATCCATTGGAAAGGAGCTGGGGTAATTTTGGAGGGTTTTCCCGGTGCCCTGAGACTGCAGTGAGGATCATCCAGAGAGTTTGTCCGTTGGAAAGGAGATGGGTTGATTTTGGGAGGATCTTCTTGGTGGCCTGAGGCCACAGGGATGGGCATTCAAGTTTACTAACTTGAAGGCAGCCAAAATGATTTTTGGGGGCTGTTCCTGGTGTCCTGAAGCCACGGTGGGAGCCAAACAGGCAGGTTTGTCCATTGGGATGAATCTGAGATGATTTTTGAGAGATTTTCACAGTGTCCCAAGGCTGTGGTGAAGGTCAGCCAGGAGAGTTTATTGATTTCAAGGGAACAGAGATGATTTTGGGGGTGGTTTCCTGGTGCCCCAAGGCTGTGGTTATGGTCGTCTAGGCAGGTTTTTCCACTGGAAAGGATCTGAGATGATTTTGGGAGTGTTTTTCCAGTGTCTTGAGGTTGTGATGAGCATCAACCAGTTGAGTTTATTGACTTCAAGGGAAAATGAAATGTGTTTTGGGGAATTTTCCAGTGCCCCAAGGCTGTGGTGATGATCATCCAAGTTTGTCTATTGGAAAAGATCTGAGATGATTTTGGGGAGTTTTCCTGGTGCTCTAAGGCTGTGGCAAGTGTCAGCCAAGCAAGTTTATTGATTTCAAGGGAACAGAGATGATTTTGGGGAGTTTTCCAGTGCCCCAAGGCTGTAGTGATGGTCATCCAGGTGGGTTTGACCACTGGAAAGGATCTGAGATGATTCTGGGGGGTTTTCCCAGTGCGCAAAGGCCACAGAGAGCGGCAGCTGTGCAGATTCAGCTGGAGCTGGATCCCAGTGCAGAGCAACTGGAGATGAAGTTGTCACCTGCCACTTTGATTAGTTATTGCTCCTCTGCTGGCACAAGTTTTTATCAGGAGCACGTTCCGGAGCGCAGCGGTGATGTTCGGGATGAATTAATTCCAGTTGGAGCGCTGTGGGAATCCTGCCTGCATTGCCTCTGGAGTCATGTAGGGATTGAGGAGATTCATGTCAGGATTCCCAGGCAGAGTCGAGCTGCTGCTGGACACCGGCGATTCCCGGCCCTGCCTCCTGCTTTATCCGCTTTAATTTATTCCAGATTCCCTGCTCCCACCCCCTTCCCCCTCCCCTGTTTTTTGCTGGAATGAGATGTGAGCGCCAGTGTGATCCCTGTCCTGCTACATCCCTCAGCAATCACTGGAAATGGTGGCTGGGGTGTTTGGATACTGGTAATTCCATTTGGAAATGTCACTCACTACAGGAGCAGAGATCAGCAGTTGGATTTGGGGATGGCTGGTGTCCCGGTTGCCTGAAACTGTGTCCAGGGATGACTCCATGTGCTGGGGGATGGACATGACCCCCTTCCATGCTCCAAGGGGTTTTGGGAAGGGGGAACATCCCTCTATCCCAGCTGGGGGATGTGCCCTCCCTCCTCTGGGAACACAAGGACCGCGATGCCTGAGGGGTCTTGGACTCAACACTGCCCCAGCCCCGTAGGAAATAGTTGAAATTCCTGGCATGTCTGGTGGGCAGGACAGGAGCTGCTGTCATGGGACATCGCTCCCTGGCCCTACATATCCCCAAGGAGCGGAGCCCAGGGGTCTTCCCAGCTTCCCAATAGCCCTAGGCAGCACTGGCAGCAGGATCTGGAGGAAAATGTAGGAAATGACTGTTTCCATGGAATCCAAGCGTGACCAGAGGGGAAGGGCTGTGACTGAGGGCACTGGGAAGGGGGGTGGTGGAGGTGCTCGGGGTGGGAGGTCCTCAGGGACCCCTGCTGGGGCTAGGGAGGGGTCAGTCCTTCCTGGCCCCTCACCTGCTCCCGACCTTTCCTGCAGATCCAACCGGGACTGCCAGATCGACCAGCACCACCGCAACCAATGCCAGTACTGCCGCCTGAAGAAGTGCTTCCGTGTGGGAATGAGGAAGGAAGGTAACAGGGACAGGGATGGGGATGCTTCCCGAGGGAGCTGGGTGAATCCCTGGGATCCCTGTTTCCAGTAAAAACCCCTGTTTGCCCCCCCTTTTTTTGGCTGTTTTTAGTTTTCCCTCCTCTCCTCACCCTCTGTGCTGTCAGTGCAGGTGGTATTTGTTTGGAAAAACCTTAGGCTGATAAGGTGACACTCCTGGAGCTGGGATCACGGACTGGGGTGGACTCCTGGATCTGAGCAAATCCCACAATCTGCTTTCGTCTCACTCCCCATCACTTGAGTGGTGCAAACCCCAAATGCTTCTGCATCCATTATGATCCCAAAAATCTCAAGTTTGTCCCTGAAATCTCAGCTTTTCCCCCAAAAATCTCAAATCCCTGTAGATAGGGCTGTGCCAAGATGGAGATGCCGTGGCTGCTCAGTGGCATGTGGCATTGATACAAGGAGGAAGAGGGGATGGATACTGGAAGCAGGACAGTAATTCCCTCTTTTCCAGCGGAGTCGGGATGGCATTATTGCCACTTAGCATGATTTAGAGCTCTCATTTAAGTGCCTCATGAACAGCCCATAAATTAATTACCAGGGATTGAGCAAATACTGGGCACTAATGGGGTGGGGGAGCCGAAAAATGGCTCTTCCTGCCTGCAATTAGGAGTGGGAGCGCTCCAGATTAACAGCACTTCAAAGGGGGACATTTTATGTGGAAATAAATGATTCCTGCCATGCCATGACCTTGGGCAGTGACTGCAACCAGCAGGGGGGGGCTGTGGTGCCAGCTGGGCACCCAGACTGGTATGGCTGGGACCATGGATGCTGGTGAATCAGTGAGATATCAAATGGATGAGTGTGGATGGCACCACCTCACCCTCCCCAGGCAGCTCAAAGCTGCTTGTTATCCCTTGGGATGGTAGGATACAGCTCTGCTGGGGATGTCAAGGTGCTGGATGGGTGGTGGGAGCATCCCTGCGGCAGGATATTGGCTCTTCTGGGAATGCTGGGATGGTGGGAGCACCCCCCTGGTAGGATATGGGTCTTCTGGAACAACTGAGCAGGTGGTAGGAGCATCCCCACGGCAGGATATGTCTCTTCTGGGGATGTCGGGATGGTGGGAACATCCCCATCCTTCCTCACCCTTCATGGGCACATGGAACCCCAGGAGCAGGCTGGGATTATCCAGCAGGACCCAGACACCTCCTCTCCTCCCACAGCCGTGCAGAGGGGCCGGATCCCCCCCACCCACTCCAGCACCAGTCCCAACACCATTCCCAGTGGGGAATACTTCAATGGGCAGCCAGTGTCGGAGCTCATCTCGCAGCTCCTGCGGGCTGAGCCTTATCCCGCCGCCCGCTACGGCTCCCAGTACACCCAGCAGGGCAGCGTGATGGGCATCGACAACATCTGCGAGCTGGCCGCCCGCCTGCTCTTCAGCACCGTGGAGTGGGCCCGGAACATCCCGTTCTTCCCGGAGCTTCCCGTGTCCGACCAAGTGGCGTTGCTGCGGCTCAGCTGGAGCGAGCTGTTTGTGCTCAACGCGGCGCAGTCGGCACTGCCGCTGCACATGGCCCCACTGCTGGCGGCTGCCGGCTTCCACGCCTCGCCCATGTCTGCCGACCGCGTTGTCTCCTTCATGGACCAGATCCGCATTTTCCAGGATCAGGTGGAGAAGCTCAACCGGCTCCAGGTGGACTCGGCTGAGTACAGCTGCCTCAAAGCCATCGCGCTCTTCACGCCCGGTAGGTTGGTGGTTTCAGTGGGGGTCTGGTCTCATCCACAGGTGGGAATGATCAAGGAGTGGCTGTCTGCTGCTTTCCTGGGGATTTGTGGTCCAGGGAGTGTCTGGAGGTGGCAGAGGGTCCCTGTTGCCTGGCACTTTGCTTGTCATCCCAGCTACTTTGTTTTGTCTCATCTCTTGAGAATGAGACCTGCAGGAATGCAAATACCCCCTGGAAAACAGAGAGGTGGGAACCTCATGCGTTGGTTCATCCCTGCTCCACAGAGGTGGTTTTTGGGTTCCAGAGAGCATCCGGAGGTTGTAGAGGGTTCTCATTCACTGTGGTTTGCAGCAGTGGGGCTTATTCTTCTGGGTGCAGGGACGAGTGTTCCCTGGGAATGAGACCCTCAGGAATGCAAATAGCCCCTGGGAAATGAGGGAGGTTCTTGGAGAGCTCCATCCATGCTCACTCCATGAGGTTGCCTGGTCCTTCCCAACCTGAATAGAGCATGTCTGTGCCTGCCAGCTGAGGTGAAAATTTGGGGGCTTCCTGTGGATCTTGGGGCACTGCCAGCAGTGTTCCTGTTCCAAGCTGACCTAACTTTACTGGGTGTTACACTTGAATCTTAGGCTTTAGGAGATTTCACCCACATGAACCCTTGTAAAGACGTTGGTTTTTTGGAACTCACACACAGAGAAAAACTACACCCTTTATTCCCAAGATTTCTTTTGCTTTGTTGAGAAAACAGGCATTTTGGCAAAAAGAAATAACATAGAACTTCACAAAGGCATTACAACAATCACTGAGGGTAGCAAGCAGTGGTAGAGGAAGGAACTTTTTTTACACTCAGCAAACACAAACACTATGCAACTCAAGTGAGGTGCTCACACTTTACACAGGAGTAGTGTTTAAGTTACTCAGAGGAGGAAGAAAAGAGTGAGGGAAGAGAGGTTAAGAGAAGAAAGAATAAAGAGGAGAGAAAAAAATGAATTACCACTTAGAAGGTCACATGTTGAAAGGTCAGGAGAGCAGACCAGGAGCCAAATGGGGATTTCGTGAGTGCCTCTTTATCTACTCTGGAGTCTGTGGCCAAACCCCTCAGGGCACTCTGACCCACTGGCCACTCTGGGGCTCCAGACCAGGATGAGGGGCAGTGTCCTCCTTGTCTCTGTCCTTTTGACCTGGGTCAGGGGCTCCAGGAGCTGTGGGGTGTTCCAGTTTCCCAGGGTTGTTTGTAACTGAGAGCTATTCCAGACCTTCCCACGTGGGCTCCAGAGCTCTGCCACGAGGCATACAGAGCCACCCGACCTCGGGGAGGTTCGACCCATCCCTTCCCCTTCCACGAGGTGCCTCTGACCCCAACGACCAGTGCTTTGGCGTGCGTGACGGCTCCCCGTTGTTTTCCAGACGCCTGCGGGCTGTCAGACCCAGCGCATGTGGAGAGCCTGCAGGAGAAGGCGCAGGTTGCCCTCACGGAGTATGTGCGCTCCCAGTACCCATCGCAGCCCCAGCGCTTCGGGCGGCTGCTCCTTCGGCTCCCGGCGCTCCGCGCCGTGCCTGCCGCCCTCATCTCCCAGCTCTTCTTCATGAGGCTCGTGGGGAAGACGCCCATCGAGACACTAATCAGGGACATGCTGCTGTCCGGGAGCACCTTCAACTGGCCCTATGGGACGGGGCAGTAGGGACAGAGCCCCCGGGAGGACATCCTGGAACTGGCCCCCGCCACCCTTCTCCGCCTCCGGCAGCTGGATATGGATTCCTGTGGTGTCCCTGGGGTGCTGTGCTGGCCCCTCTGGCCTCAGAGCTGTGTCTGCCATCGGAGGTGGGGGGGCTTCTCCCCACAGGAGCTGTGGGGTCATGGTGGTGTCCCCTAAAAGCAATGGAGTCATGGCATTGCCCCCTGAAATCCGAAGGTACTCTCCATGTTGCCACCGTTGGACACCGAACTGTTCTGTACCCTGAGAAGTGAAGCTTCCTGGCTCCCACTGGTCCCCACAGGGACTTCCGAGCATCTCTGCCCCCTGGGGACATTCCCAAGACTGGTCCCTCACTGTCCCTGTGTTGGATTCCAGGAAAGGGGCATCCCATCCTCTTTGCTCCTCCAAATCTGGATTTCAGATGCCAGGAGGCACAGACAGGAGGTGATGGGAGGTGGGACCAGCCAGACTGGCGTGTGGGGCACCCCTGGCCCTGTGACCCACACAGAGTCCTGGGAATCAAGGAAAAAGGGTCATTTAAAGCCCCTTTATGCCCACCAGGATTGATCTTGAGGACTGTGCTGAGTGTGAAGCAGCCCCTCTTTGGAGATTGGGCCAGTCTGTGCCTGATCCCAAAACCCTTTCCACCCTCCATACCTTCCACTGAAGCATCTCCACTGTAGGGGCACAGGGTGAGTGACACAGGAGAGAGGAGGGTCTGAGGTCTTTTCTGGGCTCATTCCTGCTGCTTCCCTTGGTGGTTTACCCCTCCCAGGGCCAAATCCAGCATCCACCACCCTCCCCACAGTGGGGGGGTGGGTGCCAGCAGCCACCTCCCCACAGTCTTATGCCTCATTGGAATTTTTTTAAGCCACATTCGGGGGAAAAAGGAGATTTTGGGGGACCAAAATCAGGCTGGAAAGGGGTAATGCTGCTGGGGGGGACGGAGGTGTCCCAACACTGCAGTGGACACAGGGAGAGGAAGGGGACAGAGCCACCTGGGAAGGATCAGGGAGGTCCCTAGTGTACCATGAAATCCCAGGGATGGAGGGGACACATGGAGAGCAGGAAAGAGCCACCCAGGAGGGATCAGGGGGATTCCCCCACCAGCCTCTCCTTCCCTGGGGTATCCCTTCCATGTCCTGGGGGATTCCACAGGGATGGAGGGGGCAGAGCCACCTGGAAGCTATCAGGGGTGTCCCCTTCTTTCTGTGTGACAGATGGCAGCAGGATTAGCCGGGATCTGGCATTTAGGTTGATTCACTGAAAATATAATCCTTGTTCAATGATACTAAACAAATGAATTAAGTCAATAAAAGATGTTTCCTACAGTGGTGGGGGTCTGGTGTGAGCAGGGATTTGGGGGGGCTCATCACCCACCCCAGGGTGATAGAGCCAAGTGGGGGATATAATCCCTTCCCCCAAAAATGAAACCCCTATAAAACACAAAATTGGATGTTTTATGGGTAAACTGAAGATTTGGGGTGGGGCTCATAGATGTTGTTTTTTAATATGGGGCGAGGTTCCTTGAGAATAAATCCTGCTGGGGAAGAGCTGGATCAGCAGGATGGAGAGGAGCATGGAGGTTTGGACTGGGGCTTTGGGGTGAGTGGGGGACTTGGTGTCCCCTGCCAAGGTGGAGGGGTTTGGGGTTCCTGTTTTCAAGGTAGGAGCATTTGGGATTTCCTGTCCCAAGGTGGGGGCCAGGTTCAGGTTTCCCCTCCCAAGGTGGAAGGGTTTGGGATTTTGATTTGGAATTCCCCCTTTCAAGGTGGGGAGGTTTGGGAGACTCCCCCCACCCCCCAAGCCCCGTTTACATCAATCCCAATTTAAAATCAATAGATACACTTCATTTATTTAAAAAAAAATTGAAATATTACACAGTTTCAACCAGTTCCTTACAAAATACCTCTGGGAGGAGGTCCTCAAAGGAGTTCTGTATCCCCCCTAACCCCCAGAGGGTCCAACCAAGGGGTTCTCTGCCCCCCTGACCATGGTTTGGTACCTCAACCCCTATGAAGGCACCCAGGGGGGTGCAGAGCCCCCAGAAAACATATTTACAGGAGCAAGAGAGGACCCATAGGGTGGGAAGGCACTAGGGGGGCACTCACAGGGTGGGGGGACACCAAGGGGGTCACACCATCAGCTGCCTCCAGCCCCCCACCTTTGGCAGCGGGGGGTGGTTTGAGGGGATTTTAATACAACAAAATGCCCCAAAGTCTTTGGAGAGGGTGTAGGGGGGAAGCAGAAGACCCTCCCCTGTGCCTCTCTTTCCATGGAGTGTCCCACGTCACCCCCGGACCTTGTCGTAGTCGCTCACCATCTTCTTGATGTGGAAGAGTTTGTTGCGGAGGGTTTTGGTCTCCAGCTTCTTGGTCTGGTAGTCGGGGCTCTGAAAGGCAGCAGGGGACTGGCATCAGGGGTACGGGGCATGGGGGGCATGTAAACCACCCCCCCCGAAGCTGTGTAACCCTATCCCTCAGCTCCCCCCCACCCCAACTCACCCTCTTCAGGTCCTTGAGCCTGTTGTACTCCTCAGCCAGGTCCTGCGGAGGGAAGGGCAGGAAGGGGGTCATGGGTGGTGGGGGCGGGCACAGGGGGTGGTCTTAGTCTGGAGGGCACCCCAGAGGGGCAAGTGCTGCCCTGTGGTGTCCCTGATATCCTGCAGGGGTCCTAAATCCTCAACATTCATCCCCGATAGCCCACAGCATACTAAGGTTCTGCAGCATCAACACAGATCCTCCACAACATCCATCCCTGTTGCCCTGCAGCATCCCAGGGCTCCCCACCACTCCACTGTGACCCAGTGTTCCCACCTGGTACTGGGGGCTGTCCTCGGGGACACTGTCCAGCTGTTTTCCGAGCTGGCTGAGGCGGTCATTGATGGCATCCATGTCGGCACAGAGCTCCTTGTAACGCCTCAGATCCGAGTCAAACTCCTGCTTGTACCTCTGCCGTGTCCCATCCGAGGAGATCGGGGGGTACAGGCTGGGAAGGGGGACACACACAGTGAGTCCCCTAAGGGTGGCTTCAGCTCCAGGGCTGCTCCAGGGGAGTCCCCAGCTCACCTGGCCCACTGGTCCTGGTCCCGCTCATCCCCAGACTCCACGGCTGTGGTGTAATCGGTCTCGTACTGGGATTCATCTGGCTCCGGGTTCCGGCGACGCCGGCGGCCACGGCGAGTGGGGGGCTTAGGGGGCTGCTCTCGCCCCTTGCCCTCTGTGGGGCTGCGCTCCTGCTCCTGGGGGTCACTGCAAGGGACACAAGGGTGTCACGGAGGGGACAAACGCCAGGAGCTCCCTTCCCGCACCATCCCAGCCCTGCCCACACTCACCCGCGGGTGCTGTAGGTGCCTGAGGGGTAGTACCCATTCAGGGGGGGGCTGTAGGACGGGGGGCTGTAAGGGGGCGCGGTGATGGGGCTCGTGGGCTTCTCCGAGTATGCCAGAGTGGCCGTCTCGTCCTGGGCGCTGGCCCCGTCCGTCACGTTCTTTACCTGCAGTGGGAACAGGGGCTCAGAGGGGGGCTGGGGTTGGGGTGACACTCACCTGCCCCCTGGCAGTCCATGGGGACAAAGAGGACACCGGTGTCTGTCCCTCGTGGACAGAGAAACCCTGGTGCAGCTGTGGCAAATCCTGGAGCAAATCCAGGATGACGAGGGATTGTTAGCCCTCTAGGGATTCAGGAACTCCCCCCAAATCCTTCAGAGATCCCTAAAACCTCACCAGCTGCTTTTTTGGGGGGCAGATCCAGGGCAATAAGGGGTTGTTATCCCCGTGGGACTCCCCAAATCCCTCAGGGACACCCAAAATCCCACCAGCCACTGCAGGAACTTTTTGGAAGGCAGATAAACAATGACAAGGGATTGTCATTCCCCCTTGGGACTGCCCAGACCCCCAGAATTCCCCAGGAATCTCCCCAAAATTCCACCAACTGCTTCAGGAGACTTTTGTGGAGCAGATAAAGAATGGGGAGGGATCATTGTCCCCCTAGGACTCCCCACATTCCCCAGAGGCTCCCTAAAACCCTACCAGCTGCAGCAGGAGCTTTTGTGGGGCAGATCCAGTATGACAAAGGATTGTCATTCCTTGAGAACCTCCAAACTCCCAGGGGCCCCCCAGACCCCACCAACTGTTGCAGGAGCTTTTCCAAGGGCAGTCCCAGGACCAGTGGGCACACAGAGGGGTCAGGGGACCACAATGCCCCACGCCCCCCCCCTCAAAGTCCAGGAATGAGCCCTGGCAGAGCTGCAGTGGGGTGTCTGTCCCACACGGCCTGTGGGGGGACAAGTAATGGGGGGAGCCCCCTAGGGTGAGGCAACACAGCATTTGGGAGAGCGAGGCTGGAGAAGGACCCATGGACCCCAGAGCCCCCATGGGGTGGATGGGGTGCCCACTGGGAGACAAGAATAGAAGGACACAGCTTGAGGGGTTCTGACACCCCTCGGGTGACACCTCCCAGGCTTCGGGGGGTAGTTCCTCGACCCCCATCCAGCATTGTCCCCCCACCGGACCCCCATCATCCCTCTGGCATGGCCAGGTCTCCCTCCAGGAGGACATGTTCCCCCTCCCGCTTCCTTCCTGGCCTTTGTGGGTTGTTTGTGCCGGAAGCTGGTCCCTGCCGGGATGGGGGCCCTGGGAATATCCGGCCAGTCACACCACTTCCGACGGCACCCTCCCCACCACTAACAAAGCCACAGTTAATTGGGGGCCACCAGGTGACACGGCCACCAGTGTGGGTACAGCAGCGTCCCTGGGCCATGCCAGGACAGCAGCGGAGTCGCTCGGTGGCTCCCGCCCGCTCGAAGGTCACCCCGTTATCTCGATCCCATAAACTGGGAACGGGATGTCCCAGGAGGAGGTCACACCATGAAACCTCCCCACCAAGGGGCATGTGTCACCAGTGGGTGACCTCACACAGCTGGGACAGTGTCACCGAGCAAAGGAGGACCCTCCCAAGGGACCCCAGGGAATGGGGCCCTGTGTCCCAGAGGGGCAGGAAATGCTTTGCAAGGGAGGGACTTAAAGCAAATAAATAAAACCCCAACAAAGGGATTTCTGCAAAATGAAAAATAAATATTAGACTTGCAAGCAAAGGGTGAGGCGTGGGGACATTGAGAGAGGAGTAGGGACAGGGAGAGGGGTGTGGGGACATGGGTGAGGGGACAGGGGGAGACACAAGGAGCAAGGAGGACTCGGAGCAAGGAGTAGAGACACAGGGGACACATGGAGCCAGATGTAGGGACATGCACAGAGCCAAGAATAGTGACACAGGGGATACAGAGTGAGAGGGGACACACAGAGTGAGGAGTGGGGACACCCAGTGAGGGGGGACACACATGCAGCAAGGAATAGGGACACAGGGGACACATGGAGTGAGGAGGGACACACAAAGTGAGACATGGGGGGTTGTGGACATGAAGCAAAGCATGGGGACGTGAGGAGACGCATGGAGAAGGACATAGGGGGATACAAGGAATGAGGAGTGAGGACATGGGGAGACACAGGGCATGGCATAGAGGGACACACAGAGTGAGGTGTGGGGTGACACAGAGTGAGGCGGGGGGGGGGCACACGGAGCACAGCCCAGATTTCCAGGGCTGGAAAGCAACGTGTGCTCGATTCCAGGTCTGCATTGAAGGATGGGGATGAGGATGGGATGGGGACAGTGAAAGAGACAGGGATGAAGCCCCCGGAGGGGCAAAGCTGGGCAGCCCCTCCTCACCCAGAGCACAGCAGAACCCCAAAGCCACACTCCAAACTGGATGCACATTCCCATTTCTCCTTCCCTACGGGATGCTGCAGACATTCCTGAACCCTACCCAGGCTCAGGTAGCTGCAGAGCCAGGCTGCGACCAGCACCTGGGGGGTCCCCAACATCCCCACCACGGGGAGACGGGCTCGTGGAAGCTGTAAATCCCTGGGCTTCCTGGCGGCACATCCCCACAGAGCTGAGTTAATCATTGCCCAGACCGAAACCACACGGTGTGGCCAGGCAGTGTCCCCTGGCAGTGCCCCCTGGCCAGGATTCTGGGCACTGTCCCATGGCCAGCACCCCCAGAGAGCATAGGGTCCAGGACCTGGCACTTCAGCACAGAGCTGCAGGCACCCAGCCCATCAGATCCCACCCTGTTTGTCTTTCAGGGAGTTTGAGACCAGTTTGCCCAGTTTGGCATGCTGGGGAAAGGTTTGTGGTGCTGAGGAATGGTGAGGGCTGGGAAAACATGGGGTGACAGGGAGGGACACAGCGAGTGCCAGGCACGGTGTCACTTGAGGGGTGATAACAGGGTGTGCAAACACACCAGGACTGGGCAATGGGGTGCCAGGCTGGGCAAGGAGAAGGGTCCCCACACCCTCCCTGTGCTCACCCCGGCACATCCCAACCCATTCCTGCCTTGGGAATGTCCCTCTGGCACAGGGCAGGCAGAGAGAAAGCTCACAGGGAGTCCCCCCATCTCAGCACCCCCAGCCCACCTCATACTCACCCACTCCTCCACATTAGGCCCCTCCTGGACCACCGGCACCTTGTCCCAGTAGATATTTGGTTTTCCATATTTCCAGATCTTGCTCCGCGTCTTGTGAGCGAAGAAGCAGATGAGGCAGAGGAGGATGACGATGAGGAACCCACAGACAATGGCCACAGCCTGGAGGGGGAGGGAGGGAGCTCTCATGGTGGGGGTCATGGGGGCTGGGTACCCTGCATCTCCCTGGGATGAGCAGGAATTGCTCCTGTCATCCCAAAATCCTCCTGAGGTTGGACTTCCACCATGGCAGGGGAAGAGGGGTAGGGTCCTCCCATCCCAGGATGGAGTCCATCAGGGGTTTCAGAGATTTATGGGCCAGGTCAAACGATGGAGGGTGGTTTATTTTCCCAAGGGACAGAACAAGTTTGGGTATTGGGAAGCAGCACAGAGCTGGAACGCTCCAGCACCTCCATGCAACACCCTGACCCCACCACTGGCTCAGCCACATGCCAGCTTCCATAGAAGGGATCCCAAATGGCTTCCATGACCCAGATCCCTGCAGCCACACAGAAACCAGGATGGATCAGGCCCTGTTTGGCCTTGGCAGGCATCAGAAGCAGCTGAGGCCTGACTCAGGAATGTGGCACGGCCGGCACAGCCGGATGGGAACCGGCAGCGCTGGTCCCTGCACAAGTGCCACCAGCACCACCACCAGGAGCCCCGGGGCTGGGGATGGGGCTGGGGACAGAGGTTGAGGGCTCTGGCTGCCTCAAGGACCCCTTGGGGCTCCCAAGCTGGGCTAATGGCACTGGCAGTGCCCAGCTGGCACCCTGACCTGCTCCTCCTCCAGCACTGCAGTGTCCCAGCCCTGTTCTGACACTTTTACAGCCAGAGAGACCAAAGTTCCAGAAACTGAGTCTGTGTTGGGGTGAGAGCCCATCCCCTCCCTGAAACTCCCTGCTGCAGGCGGATGGATCACCCTGGTTCCTCCCGCATTCCTGGATCGCTCCAGCTCTTCTCTCATGTTCCTGGATTGCCCTAGTCCTTCCCACAGCCCTGGATCACCCCAATTCCCCCTGCAGTCCCAGCTCATCCTAGTTACTCACACAGCCCTGGATCCCCCAAATTCCTCCCACAGCCCTGGATAATCCCAATTCCACCTATATTCCTAGATCACCACCATTTCTTCTGCAGCCCCTGTTCATCCTGGTTTCCCTCACAGCCCCAGCTCAGCCAAATTCCTCCCAAAGTCCCGGACAACCCTGATTCCTCCTGCAGTCCCAGCTCATTCTGGTTCCTCCCACAGACCAAGATCACCCCAATTCCTTCCACAACCTCAGAACACTTCAAGTCTTCCCAAAGCCCTGAATCACCCTGATTCCTCCCACAGCCCCAGCTCATTCTGGTTTGCTCTGCAGCCTCAGCTCATCCCAACTACTCCCACAGCCCTGGATCACTTACCCAAATTGTTCCTACACCCTCAGATAATCCCAGTTCCTCCCACTGTCCAGGATCACCCCAAACTCACTAAAGACAGAGGGAAAACCCCAAGGACAGAACGGGGACCAGGGGCAGGACACGTCGTCACTGCCACTCTCACCCCACTGGACACAGTGCAAAGGGGTTTGTGCTCAAAGCACAGGGTTCCAGCCAGAGCTGGGGGTGTCCCCTCACCTCCTGGGGATCCACAGTGCAGTAGTGGTAGAGGTACTGGTTGAGGTAGGTGCTGCCACTGTAGATCTGGTTACACATGGTCAACAAGGGGTTGTAGTAGTAAGACCCGGTCATCTGCGCCTGGGGGTTGACACCCACAACGTAGACAATGGAGGCGATGAGCATGACAAAGGCCAGCACGGCACACACCACGATCACCACCAGGTAGAAGCGTCGGGAGCGGGAGCCGCTGGACTTGCTGACGCTGGCCACGAAGAGCCCCAGCTGGGCCAGGAAGCAGAGCACGGCCATGGCAATCATGAAGCCATTGGCCGCCCGTGGGTTGGTGACGCCCCCATAGTATCCCCCATACCCATAGCCATAGTTCAACCCACTGCCGTAGTAGCCGGAGCCATAGAAACCCCCCAGGCCATTGCTGTAAAGCCCCCCATATCCATAGCTGTATTCCCAGGCCAGGGTGGAGGCCACGCAGGCAAAGATGGCAATGCAGAGCAGGATGACCACAGCCTCCAGGATCCTCACCACGCCCGGTGGCGACGACCACTTGTAGAAGTGCTGCGGAGTGTCCTCAATGTAGTAGGAGCCTGGCGGCGGTGAGCGGGCACCATAGTTGTAGCCATAATCGCCCACGGGGGCACCATATCCTGTGGGGGGGCCATAGCTGGTGGGGGGGCCGTAACCAGTTGGGGGGCTGTCGTAGGACTTCTTGCTGTACATGGCGGTGGAGCCTGGGACAGGAGAGATGGGCAGAGTTGGAGCTGATTGAGCACCGGGAGGTGCCGACACTGGCATGAGGCGGAACTGCCGCATTTTCACCGCCCCGTGGGGACTTTGATCCCCCCTCTCATGCCACCAGCACCATCAACACCCACCCAACGCCTCGGCACTGGAGTCACTGGAGTTTGTGAGGAAACTGAGGCACAGGGAGCAGGAGTGAGTCACCAGCAGCTCCCAGTCTGTCACACCTTGGCCCTGCCCCGTGCAGGGGACCCCACCACGCCGGGCTCGGTACCCCCCAGATCCCCTTACCACGGCTGCCAGACATGTCCTGAATAATCAGGATTTTTTCAATTCTACTGAAAGCAGCAAAGCACTTACCCAGGGCCCACGCTCGCCCCGAGGGTGTTACCGTAAGCAGATCTGGAGGATTAAAAAGAAAAATAATAACACAGGGCACGTGAGCAACAGCCCCCAGAAAAATGGTGAATCGGTGTTTAAAAGTTTGGATGTTTTCTCAAAATCAATGTGGGGACCCTCCATGCCGGTTCAGAGATCCCAGCCCAGAGTGGGGAGCAGCACCAGGGAAACCTGAATCGCGGTGGGAAACCCAACTCGGGAATCAGTTCTGGAAGTGCTCAGCGGCAGGATCGGACTTCCAGAGCGGGTGAGGGAGATCCCCTGACCCGCAGCACCTGTTGGACACTGGGCCCCGTAGGTGCCCCGGGGCTTTGGTTGTGCCCCTCTCCACTTCAAGGGTCCCAATAATCCCTGTCCCACAAATCCCCAAATATCCCCATCGCAGTCAGATTCACACTCGGCCCGCGATCTCCCTCCTGGGGACCCGAGCGACCACCGCGATCCGACAGCAGGAGGGACCCTCCCCGCGAGGGCGACTGGGGGGCTTTCGGGCTCCCGGAATGGGAACCGGAGCGTGGTGTCCCCCGGGGTCGGCAGAGAGGACACGGGAGGCGGGAGCCGGGGGTCCCTTTCCCGCTGAGGGGGCACGGGGAGGGCAGCGCGACCCCCGGCACCGCTACCCCGGGAGCCGCGGTACCGCTGGGGAGCCCACTGTTGGTGCGGACCCCGGTGGCCGGTACCGCGGGGGTCTCGGGCGGGACCCCAGTACCGGTGTGAAGTTCGGCGGCCGCTACCGGCGTGGAACCCAGTGGGAAACCCGGTACCAGTAGGAACCCCCGTACCGCTTTAGAATCCAGTGCCCGGTACCCGTGGCGATCCCGGTACCGCTTTAGAATCCAGTGCCCGGTACCGGTGGGGAGCCCGGTGCCGCAGGGACGGCGAAGGACAAAACTCCCCCTGTGCGGCGGGAAGCGGGGACCGCCGGTGCGCCCTCCCGCCCCGGAGCCCTCTCGTCCCACGGTGACGGTGCCCGTGGGTCCCGCCGCCGCGGAGCCACTCACCTGCCGCCACCTCCTCCGCTTTGTTCACCTTAAAATGGCAGCCGGGAGCGGCGGGAGGCGGCGGCGGCAGCGCTGCGGGACCGGCCCCGGGTCCCGCCCCCGGGAGGGGTGGGATGCGGGGCGAGCACCGAAGCCGCCCCCGGGGAGGGTGCGAGCACGGGAATCCGACTGAGAGGACGCGGTGAAATTGGGGGTAAGTAAGGGTGGCGCGGGGGGACGGTCAAATTGTGTCCTGTGCTAAGGATCCCAAGGGGTGCTGCGGTGGGATGTGGACGCTCGCAGCCCCGGGACACTGTGGGTGCCCCAGGATGCGCATTAAACCACTGAAGCCCCCCCAAAAGCCACCACTGCCTTTATTAAACCCACTTATTAAATTAAAGCCACTTCTGCAGCTGCACCCCCTGCCCGGGGGGTGGTGAGAAGATCCCCAGTTCACAGGGGTGAGGTAGGGGCACATCTAGGGCTTGGGGATAGTGGACCCACCCAGCGCTCGGGGGTCCCGGGGCCACGAGGTTCCACGAGGAACCCAAAATGAGGAACCAGTGGGTTTACTCCCCATTCCTGTGTGGGTGCAATGGGTGGGTGGGCACTGGGTGATCCCTGTGGCATCGCCACTCCCCCCCTAGCCCTTGGGGTGTCCCGGGGGGGATCCCCACTGTCCCGGCCGGGACTCAGGCTCAGGAGCCACCGGCGCTGGGGTGCGTGGCACGATCGTACTCCTGGATCCGCGCCTTGAGGTGCGTCAGCTTCTTCTTCAGGTACTCACAGCGCTGCTGCTTCTCCAGCCAGGCTGAATCCTGCCGGGAATTGGCCTGCCAAGGCACCGGTGTCCGGTGATGACCAGAGAACCTCCCCCAGGCTCCCCAAAACAGATTCTGAGCCCTCCCGTTGCTCACTCTCCGCTTCCTGGCGTACTCACGGCAGCTGTGGATCACGTCCCGGAGCCCCGAAGTGGATTCAACCGCAAATGAGGTGGCCGGAGGTGAAAAATCCAAAGGGCTCACGGACACCCAGAATTCCTCCAGCACCTCCGGCGCTTCCAGGGCTTGCGGCAAAACCCTCCTCCAGGGCGCAGCCGAGAAATGCCAACGCTCATTAATTTTCCAGGAGCTGCCGTGTGCCTTCGAGCGTTGCTGGTGCCACCGGAGCCTGGGAGTCCACGTGTCTCCTTCTGCCCCCCCTCAACACCCGCTGCAGCCCCTCCAGGCTCACCTCTAATGCCTGCAGAGAATGCCCAACTCATCCCACCCAACCTTGCTCTCAGGATGGTGCCCAGTGCCCATCCAGGGACCCACCGTCCTTCCCGCGGGGTGACGAAGCTCCCGGTGCAGATCCACGTATTCCGCCAGCTGGTCCTGGAAGACGCCCTTGTACCCTTCCCGCTGCTGGGGGCTCCGGATCGCTGGGTACCTCCTGTATGCCCCACAGCCGCGAGGCTCAGGTGCCGCTCTCACCACCGGGACCCTGATGGTTGGGTCCCTGGGCGTCCTTGACACCTCCGTGTCCATCCCCATCCCCAAGGAGTCACTTACACCACGTAGTCCGGGATAGTGCGTGGTCGGGGTGACTGTCTGAGTGGGACAGACCTGTCCCCCTGCTTCTCCTGCTCCTTGGCAGGATGGACCCTCCCCGCGGGTCCCCGCGGTAGCACCACCTCGTCCTCGAAAGTGACACACCTGGCACGGGCTGGCAGAGGCTTCGGGACACAAGGGAGGGGTGTGAGGTGGCAGAATCACCGTATCGGGCGGGGGAGGGGAGACCACCAGGGCTGTCCCCTCTCTCGGTGACCGCGGGAGTCCCGGGGACCTCCCGGTGCTTCCAGACCGCCTCGCGCCTCCACACCTGGAGGGACAGGAGGCTGCGGGCCAGGCAGAGCAGCACCGCGAGGAAGAGGAGGATGAGAGCACAGACACCGGCGAGCGGGGGGCCGTGACACAGCCCCCCGGGGTGACAGTCCCCTGCCACTGTCAGCGACAGGAGGGGCTTGAGACCCAAGGGAGCGGGGAGACCAGGAGGATGCTGCGGTCACCGAGAGATGGTCTTCAGCCTCAGCTGCCCCCAGACCTCCCAACCAGGACTCAAGGGGGGCCCAACGCCCCCAGTCCAGCTCGGGGACTCAGCACCCTCTGCCACCACTCCGTACCCGGCACCCCCGCTGTCCTGGAGGAGTGGGGGGGCTCGGACAGAGGCTCCATGAAGTTTTGGGATAACGGGAGTCCCCCGAGTGCATCCGGTGGCCACTTCTCTTCCACAGCTCCGGGCTGGGTCCCGCTGGAGGAGAAGCCGCGGGATGAGGGGGAAGCATGCGAACCTCTCGGTAACAGAGTCCAAAGCCCCTCGCCCGTGCCTCACTTTCCCCCACGGGGCATCTGCAGCCTTCCCTCCCCGCATCGCTCCTACAGGGACCCAGCCGTGTTCGGGCATGTCACCTCTAAGTGAATGAACCACCGTCCCAGTCCCTCCCAGTTTGGAGTGGGGTGGAAAGCTCTCAGCACCCGGGAGTATGGACCCACCCTGGAGCCCCTCAAGGCAGGAGTGCTGGAAGGATCCCCATCGCGACCCTGCGAGTCCAGCAGCCGCTAGGTCACTCCTGGACACTCCGTGT
>VXAU01000113.1:627828-640892 GCA_013399695.1 Formicarius rufipectus | reverse complement strand
AGTATCATAAATTTACTTCCGTGAAGTACTGAAAAAAATCCATGAATGCATAGCAAAGTGTTGACAAGTTGTATTTTCATGAATATACTTCTAAAAAACCAACACATCTTATTCCCCTGCTGCAGGTTCCATTCTTTCAGGAGAACAGAACTAGCTATAAATTAGTCTAATACAGAGCAAGCACTTCATTGTCACTGGGCTTCATCACTAACTTTCAATATATTGATTCTATAGTTCATAATTTTTGAAAGTTCAAATTCTTTTTCTTTCCAAAGTATTTAATAACTACTGTCAAAGATACTATTTAAGTATGAGTATCTATTATGATTCAATCTAGTCTTCACTTATGTATGATGTGAAAAGCTTAAAAATGCAAAAGAGAAAAAATTGTACACCAACCTGACACAATGCAATTATTTTCCCAATATATTCGTGAGGTGTTACAATAGTACCAAGAACAGTTGGCTCCAAATATTCTGATACTGAAAATTTATCAGGAAAATGAGCAGGGTTGATGATAGTAATCTCATCTTTTCCATGCTCCTGAAAAAAACCCAAATAAGCCAGATAGTATAATTTTACCAGTAAACAGACCAAATAGCAAAGGAGATATATGTAACACTGAATAAGTGCTAAAAAAATGTTTCAATTGCCTGAAAACACTTGTGTATTTTGCAACCCAAGTTTAAAACAAGGCCAATTTTAAGAGATTTCTAAATCACATAAAGAAGTCCCTTATCAGCATATCCTTAATTATTATCATACAAAAATTTGACAGGGTTTACTTTTTACTTGGGACGTGACAGAAATACAGAAAGCTTTTCAATTCGTCTTTCCAAGGCTCGCTCTCTCACCTGTAAAGTGGGAATCTTCCTTCTCACCTCATCCTTATCCTCTCAGTTACTAAGTTGCCAAGACCCTGACAGTCTAAAGTAGCATTACAAGCTATTCCTAAAACCATTCATGTTTTCTGACTGATAAAGACTGGAAGATCATTTCACCTGCTGTTAACACAGTCCACTCAGTATGCACTTGAAAGAATATACTAAGATATGTGTCCTATATTTCCATTTTCAAGGACAAGTGCAAGACATAAAAATTAAGTGCTTGAAGTGTAAGGTGGAAGAATAGTTAACATACTTTAAAAAAAATTAAGAAGTTGCAAATTTAGTACTGGTGTTTCTTATGTTTTCTATGAAATACAGTGCTAGCCTACATTTAAAGAGGCTGTAGATGTTTATTACAGGAAGCTTTTAAGCTGCTATATACATAAATTTGTAGTTAATTTAACATACCTTTATCAACTTTGCTGAAGAAAGAACAGCTTTATATGGAACTGTTGGTGCAGTCAAAATAACAGACATATTATACTCTTGTTCCAAACGTTGATTAAAAACTTCCATATGTAGAAGACCAAGGAAACCCAATCTGGAGAATAAATATCCTGTTGGTAAAAGTATTTGTATATTCCCTAGAATTTCAGAGTTGTCTTTTTAACCCTCCAGCATGTTTATGCTGCTAGTCTGGCAATACCAAGCATAGCAAACAACCTCCAAAGGACCAAATAAGCCTATAGTTGAATATGAGTCTTGGGGAACAAAAACTATATCACAACAAATTTCACACTCTGTGCAAGCAGAGAATGTAAGAAAATCAAATGCTTTTGATCTTTAGCTATCACTAATTTGAATTAAAGCTCCTAAATTTGAATTAATTTTAATTCTGCCTTCAGTTGACTTAAACCTGCATTCTCAATTTATGAATAGTTACAAAAATGAAAGCAGTATAAAAGCCTCACCTCCATCCAGCTCCTAAGGCAAGACTACTGTCACGATGAACAGTTACACTGGAGTCATTCAATGTCAGCCTTTCCAAAGCACTTTTGAGATTATTATATTCTGTTTGATCTACAGGATACATTCCTGTCAAAATATATTAGAAAGAAGTGATGCGATAGAGAGCTTTATCTGGAGCGTACTTAGGTTTCAAATATGACTCTTACAGTAAACACAGTAATAAAATCAGAAATAGCTTAGTATCTGTTCCAATTGTTTTCCAATGTGAGAAAAAAATCTAAGGATTCTTTTTCCTCAAAAAAATTAGTCAAAATATATTCAAGTTTTAGATTACCTCAGAATTAACATTTAAACCATACTGGTAGGATCACTGTTCTCATTTAATGCTTCACAGCTGTAGAATGTTCACAACTGAGTATAACCACTGTTTTGCAGAGCTGCAGTGTAAATGTATAGCTTAAGCATACAGGAAAAAATGGACAGTTTTCACTGAGATGTTTCTCTGAAGATAAGACTGAACAGAAAATAAATCATTTGAAAGTTGCAAATGTTTCTATATTCTTTGAAATTAATAAAACCAGATAAGGGTATAATTACTGCCCAAAATAGGTTCTACTGTACCACTTTTCACATCACTGTATATTCAAAAAGTCAAGATTACACCAAAAAGTAACACACATGTACACAAAAGCATTATTTAAAAGATTACACTTTTCTACATTCACTGACAGACTGCGTAATCTCAATGAGACAGTTCATGTGAGTTTTTACACGTTGTTTCAGAAGTCTAGAAAATTACTTACAGATTTCTTTTCAAAACCACCTTCTGTATCATTTGTAGTAATTAGGGAAACTGGTGGCAACAGCTCAATATAAGTGTTCAAGCTTAAAAAGTCAAATATTTTACAGAACCATTATGAGTATTAGCTCTGACAGTTCACCGTATTTGACAAAAATGAAACAGCTGCCAAGTTTTAAGAGAAAAAAAAAACACACCACAGTAATTACGTAAACCTGATTATCAATACAAAGCATTTCCCAAAAATTAATTTTTGTTTTTATTTCTTTAAGTCTCAACCCTTCTTTACCAGCTATTAAGAGTTTACTGGTATTAGAAACAATAATCATGGCAAAAATACATGTTAAGTCTTGTATTCATATAAAATCAGTCAGCAACTATTATTAATCCTGCCACACCTCTTTGCTAAAATTCTAAACCTCACAACTCTTCATATACACATGTATTATTTTGAAAGCTCTAACAGCTATCTTACTCTTGTTATTGGGAAAAAAAGAAATTCCATTTTATATTGGTTTACTTCTCACCTGCGAAAACCATTGGCTTCGCTGACTTAAAGCCAGGCAAAGGCTCCACTGGCTGTTTATACAAAAACAGTGTGTCTCCTATTTGGGCTTCCGTTACTTCTTTCATTCCAGCAATCAGGTAGCCCACCTGTCCTGCATATCTAAATAAAATTGTTGTTATATTGACATGCTTCTCAGCATTAGTAGTATTTTCACTATTTTCTGACTTGATGTAGCCCAGCCAGAAATTCAAATAAATCACCCCCCTAAATGCCCATATCCATAGTCCAGAAGTCAGATTTCAGTTGTTTCACCTCCAAGTTGTTAACTTTCTCAAGTAGTTCTATTTCTGTTACAGATGAATAGTACATTTATGGTCCTGGATTTTGAATTCTGTATTATTCCTAGATGGAGCTAGATCCTTGAAAAGCTCCTTTTAGGACAGAGACGTTAGAAGAGTTCTCAGCTGCCACCACAGAAGTTTCTTATACAAGAGGAAGAAACAAGACAAACACTTTCCATCAGCCCATAATGCTAACCGGAGGGGAACGCATGGTAGATATCAAGTAAAACACAGTGTACTAGTTTTGGCTAGGATAGAGTTAGCTATCTTCAGAGCAGCCCCATATGATGCTGTGTTTGGGATTTGTGACTAAACAGTGTTTACAACATACCAATGTCTTAGCTATTGCTGAACAGCACAAAGGCCCTCTCTGTTTCTCACTCTGCCCCTCCCCAAGCAAATAGGTTGGGGACCTGAAAGACACTGGGAGGTCACAGAGCCAGGACATCAGACCTGAACTGGCCAAAGAGTTTAGTTATATTCCAAATCATGCAGTAAAAATCATTGCAGTAAAAAAGAAGTGTAGTCTTTCTGAGGTGGCAGACTAGCAGAGCATCGGTCTGCTTGTGAGAGGTGGTGAGTAACTGATTGCCTTTGTATGACCTGGTTTTATTTTCTTTTTCCTTTACTTATGAAACTGTCATCTCAATCCATGAGTTCCTCCTCACTTTTGCTCCTCCAGTTCTTTCCCCCATCCCACTGGGGTTGGGGGAGCAAGCAGATGGCTGCTTGGGTGCTTAGAAGCTGGTCAAGTTCAACCTGCCAGACACAGTAATGCAGTGTCACTGAGAGTCCCCCAATAGTAATTAACACATATTTGGATGCAAACTGGTAAAATATCTCCACTACTTCTAAGTACCTGATTTTCTTCCCACTGCTGCCATGAGAAGCCAGTTTCTGGAAGCGGTTGTATTCATGGATTTTAAGTTTTCCACCCTCAAAATATGCTGCAGCAATAACTAAGATGAAGCCCCACTCCCTTCCACTCTCAAATAAGGCAGTTCCTAGAAATAAATCGGACAGCTGAATAAGAACATCAAATGCTAGTCTTGAAAGAGTAGCTGTCCAGATGTTGCATGTACTACAGATGACTGAATGGCTTCCTCCCCCAGTAATACCCAAAGAGCAGTCCCCAAAGTCTTCTGCCTCAGCATGCCCAAAATGAAAAAGACACTGAGCATTAAATTACAAATAATAGCTATAAAAAACACCACCAAAAAACAAGAACAAAAAACCTAGCCATCTCCCAGCTTTTACCACTCAAAGCAAAGCTCAAACAGACATTCACGATTTTGTAGCTTACACCAATTAATTATTTGTTCCATGGTAAGAAATTTTGACTTACAGCTTATGCGTTGGCTGTTCATTTGGAGTCAGAATTCCAACTTCATTAACTTCGTATCTTTTCTTTGTGTGTGCAGACACAATTTTATTCCCTTTTGCAATTTCCCCACCAAAGAGTGCAATATTAGCTATGACACCTCGGTAGTGGTCAAAGGTAGAGTCAAATACTAAGGCTTTCAATGGACCAGCAGTATTACATTGGGGTCTGTCACAACAAACAAACAAAACAACTTAAAACAAACAAACAGAACAAAACACCACAATATATTATGCATTGTGTTTTCATTTAATACAGAGTGAGCCAGCACACCCAACCCAAAAACTTTCACAGAATCATAGTATACCAGGTTGTAAGAGATCTCAAGGCTCACATGGTCCAACTTTTCTTCGCAGAAGCATGGCCTAGAAACAATGGCCTAGCACGTTGTTCAGAAAAATCTTGAGTGTGTCCAACGTTAGGGAATCCTCCCCTCTTTCCTGGGGATATTATTTTAGTGGCTCACAGTTCTCACTGTGAAAAATTCTCCTTCTGTGTCCAACTGAAATCTCCCCAGGACTAACTTACAACCATTATCTTGCATCTTGTCCATGTGACTCCTAGTAAAAACAGAGCCTTCATCCTCTTTGTAGCTGTTTAAATACCAGAATATGGCAATAAGGTCTCCCCTAAGGCTTAAACCCTGCCTTGAGTTGGCCAAATTCATATTAATTTTGATAAAACTAACAAATATATTTCACTAAACATGTACCAGACAGTACATCATGGAACATCGATTTTGCTGCCTTTCACTGAAACATAATCTTGGATTTTCACTGTGGTTTAACTATAATAATAAAGTAGTATGAAGATTAAAATTATTAGTTAATTGCAGGAAAAAAGAATGAAAAGCTGACTGAACCTGAACTGTAATTTAGCAGCATTGTCATCAAATTCTCAGAAGTCTATTTTAAAGGTTAGGTTTAAGATATGAAACTCTAAACAGAGCAGATTTAAATTATCTTTATAATTTTAACAATGCAACGTTCAAAAGTGTAACAGCATATATCTGCAAACAGAGTTTCATGGCAGGTATAAAATGTCAGTATCATCTTTAGTGGCTCATCTCTCCCTTTAGACTGAATTAATTTTCCTTTCCCACTTCCTAAGAATAAAGAAGTCTTCTCTGCAGATACTCACATTCATTTTTAAAAAGGCATCTCAAATCTGAAATGACATTTTTTTCTCATTTGACATTTGAAACTGACTTAACCAGCTCAAACATTAGATTTCTCTCACGTCTCTGTATTTTCCTTAATTCAGATTCATATTAAGTGTAAAACTACCACCAGTACCACATAAATGCTATTCCTGGTTTCCTAATTAACCTTATAGGTTAGATATATAATTAAATACAGACTTACGGTGGGATTTTCTCAATGACCTTTTGAAGAACTTTTTCAACATTTATTCCTTGTTTAGCAGAAATCTAAAACAAATCCAAGAACAATCTTGCAAGACATGACTTACACTCAATCAGTATCTATTAAATAGTGTTACATTTACTTAGACAGTTTTGGTGGCCACAGCTAATACTATCCACAAAAGCATTCAGAAGGACACTTTAGAATGCTATTATTATGAAATATTGCTGTTATTATAAATTATGCTGTTAAATGTTTTCTCTTCTGAATGGCAATTATTGCTATGATAGAAATGAAAACAATTTATGGATTGACAAAGAGAAGTCATTTAAACTCTCTGATGCCATTCATCAAACCATACTAGAATTTTTAACTGAGAAGAATTTTCTCCACTCTCCCTTTACAGGAGACAAACTTTAAAGAAATTAATCTGTCAGGAGAAAACATGCAGACAGATGGCACCCTCTTGATTTGCTACATGTACATGCCTTTCATTAGCTACAAGGCAGATACTGTTATACTATTAGCCATGTTATAAAACTTAAGTGATCTTACCCTTATGCATTCATTTGTAGGGATATCAAAAAGCTTCTCAATTTGTTTTTCAACTCTTTCAGGGTCTGCATTCTTCAAGTCAATCTGAAAACAACAAACTGCTATAAATGTACAAGCAACCGCTCTTTCACATGATCCAGCACTGAAGTTTCTAAAAGTACAACCTTTATGTATTTATGAGTAAATAACTGACTGTCCTCAGGAAATGATCAAAATTAATTTCAGAAGGTCTTTCTTCCTTGTCTTCAGGAAGGATTCTCCCTGTAACTAGTCTTTATTGACTATTTGGCTATTTTAGGCAAAACACCATTGTCCAAGAGTCAGTAAAAATCTTCAGTTTAAGTTTACAAAGTAATTTGAAACCAGTAAGTGCTACATACACAGCTTATAAGCTCAAACATTAAGCACAATATACAGCTACAAAAAGCAATTAACATAAGATAAGCGAGTAACATAAGCTGTGATTTCAATAATACAGTCCACAAAATTGTATAAAACATAGCACTTAGATTTCATTTAAAATGAAGACTACACTTTTTAAATACTGAGCTGCTACTCATGGAACTTTCTCAATATCAATGGCCTTTTAACATCATCGCTTCCAACCTTAATCCTGGCACTGCAAAGTCCACCACTAAGCCATGTCCTTAAGTGCTACATCTTTTAAATACCTATATGTATTTTATGAAATTAAAACTTAACATCCATGCAATTACTGTGAAATTTTAAACAGATAGCAAATACAGAAAATTCTTATTACATTCTATTAATACTATAAAGATATAAATATTATAATAAGTAGCAGTTTTTTCCTTTTATACTTCTATTTCAAGATATATTTCTTATCAGTGTTCTACACACGTAAACAACTCAACTATTTATTTAATAAGAAAGTCTAAAACTTTTATTACCTTATTTATGACAGGAATTATTGAAAGCTGTGCTTCAAAAGCAAGATAGAAGTTTGCCACTGTCTGAGCCTGAATACCCTGGAAATTAAGCATTATAAAAGTTGAACACAGAAAATTCCTGAGTTTTGGACTGTGCTTGTTTGGGTTTTTTAGACATACTTTACACTTTAAGATTATGTTGCTGTTCTATCCACTCTTTCATTTGGGAAATGGAAAATAAGTAAAAGGTGATTGACTACACACAATTGCTGAGAAAAGAAACAACTTTACTAATTTTAAATTCTCATAATCTCAATATAATCTCAATCTCTCATAAACAACTAATATGGTA
This sequence comes from Formicarius rufipectus, assembly GCA_013399695.1. NCBI lineage: Eukaryota > Metazoa > Chordata > Aves > Passeriformes > Formicariidae > Formicarius > Formicarius rufipectus. The sequence continues at coordinate 632,906 of VXAU01000113.1, read as the reverse complement.
TGTGTGACCACTTTCATGAAATTATTTACAGATAAGACAGAACTATGCATATATTATGCACTAAGTACATATTTTCATCTGTTATGATCTTGGCTATTCAGAAATAAGTTACAGGTACCTCAAACAACAGATTTTTTTATCCTCAACAAGCTATTACAAATGGACTTTGACAAAAAAAAAGGGATGTTTACCATAGTGACAAGATTAGTTACTCCATCGGGGAGGAACCTACTTTCAACTTACCTTACAGTTAGTTTCATTAAAGGAAACAAATTATAAAGCATCTACTTCACATTTCTTTCCAAAGGATGGCAAAACAACAGTTTTAGTTAGAAGAAAGGAACATTCCCTTCCAGATCCAAGTACCAGACAAGGGAAAATGAAGAGACAAAGATGCTAATGAATGAGAATATAAAGCAGTAAGATCACAACTAGACCACAAAAGGCAGCAGGGATGGGGGGAAAGAGAAGGAGGAAGAAGCTACTTGTCTTTCCTTTGTTCAAAACAGATCAAATGGAAGATTACTTATATCAGCATATTCACTATGGATATTTGGGCCTAACTTTTTAGGCAATATAAAGAAGCAACAAAAAATATTTATTTTAAAAAATGTAATTAAAAAGTTGAGTTTGTAAGCATTCTGACTGAAAGACAAATGAAAAATACCAAATAGTCACATAATATTTAAATGTGACATAAAAATATAAAAACATAAACACATTCAGGGAACGCATTTATTTCTGAAGCTTACTTAAGTCCACTTGCCCATCAAGCTAGGAAGGAGCAAGTGTTCATAATCAATGGAAGTTACTTGGGCTTGGGTATTTTCATGTAACACAAGAAACAGTCGTATTCATTTGACTCTTGTACAATACAATCATAAATACACCATAGAGAAAATTCTCATAAAGTATCTTGATGATAAATGTGCCCATATTTAAAATCATGATTTCATAATCCTCATACTCTAGTCTGTTAACTGAAGGTACTCAAATGGGTGTTATTACAATAGTTACAAGTTCTCCAGACTGTCATTTCCAAAGTTCACACTCTCTAGAAAACAGGATCTGATTCTTCACTAATCTTGTGCTATTATTGCTATGTCATGGAACTGTGGTATCTGTCAATATATGTATTTGTTTCTATATTTTTTCTAAACCATTACTCTTCTTCTGCAACATAATACTTTTTAGGGAGATGGAGAAGGCACAAAAATAGTGGTGGAAAACCTGAAAAAAAACCACCACCCAATCTTCTCTCTAGCTTGCTTAAGGAAATACTGAAATTCTAACAGAAGACAAGAATTAAGAACTCTACCTCATTTGCATCCACTACAAGTATGACACCTTGACAGGCAGACAGTGACCGTGATACTTCATAGCTGAAATCTACATGGCCCTGTGAAGGAAACAAATGTTTACAATTACAGGTAATTCTAGAGTCTTTTGCTAAGATTTCTGTACTACGTTTTCATTTGTATACGTGTGTTCATATTAAAAAAAAAAAAAAGGAACTGAATAAACGCAAGAAGCCAGAAATCTCTTACTTTTAAATATAAAGACATTTAGCTTTGTGTGATTTGAACACTGTTTATATTTAACTTACTGGTGTGTCAATAAGATTTAAGAGGTAGTTTATGCCTTCATGATTGTAAAAGAGAGATGCAGATTGTGCTTTAACTGTAATTCCTCGTTCACGTTCCACTTGCAGTTTATCCAGCACTTGCTTATTACGGTCAGTTTTAGAAATTGTTCCTACAAAAAATAGAATCTTTATTAAAATAAATAAATCTTGAAAATGCCACTAATTATACAACTTAAGACTTGCAGGTGCAAATGACACTTTTCCATGTGATTAAGCTAAACTAAGATTTTTAATCAAAAATAAAACTGTTTCAACTCTTTATATTTTGCTAAATAAATTTTACATAAAAAGTTACAGAAAATACTGTCCTGAATAAGCAGGATACACAACATCATCTAAATCTAAATTAGAGATTAAGAACCAAAATTCTATTCAGTGCTAAATAATTTTGGTACTTAAGGAAACGTCACCTCCCATCACTGGAGAGCAGCTCCATGGCCCAGAGCTACAACCAGCACCAATCTCAAGTGCAAGAAGAGCATTATCCCCGAGATTGACACAACTGAATTCAAAACTCCATTCTATCACAGGCATGAGGTAAAAATGCTCATCGTGATATATGGGAGGCAATCATAAAAAGGAACTTCGATCAAAAGCTTCTCTACTAGGTTTTGTTTTGTTCACTCCTTAAATGAGAAAAACAAGACTCTTACAAAGAATATTTCTGAGCAGCTAATTTAAGCTCTGATGTGAGATTAGCATCCTTTTAGGAGATAGAGTAATTGCTTTACAGCCAACGTTAGAGAACCCTCTAAGGCAACCTCTGTCTCCCTGTTCCAAGGAAAGTCTAGTTTCAGAGTCACTTTAAATTATGAATACCCCTTAGCACTACTGTTCCTCACTTTTCTTTTAAAAGTGGAGATTTCCTTATCCTCAACAATAACACAGAAATAAAAACACTAAAGTCCAAGAAGCTCTCAGACGAAGTTAAAATAAATGACTCTGAAGATGAAAGTACTTCACCAATGCTTACAGTGAAGGAACAAGCAAGTCTACACAGCAGCTGAGAATCCCTGGAATTTACACCTAATTACTGGCAGCTATTGTACACACTGAATCTAAATCAACATAGGGCTGTACATTTCTAAAGCTTACAATGTAGCATCATACCAGCTGCAGTACCAGTGAACTCCAGCACCACGGAAGGCAGTTATGAATGGTTTGCTCACAACAGGACACACCATTACTTTCATCTAAGTACAAGAAGCTGAAGTCCCTTGCTATTTCAATGACATGTTTGAAAACTGCAGTCCAGAACTCCTAGGTCATAACAGTCCCACTCCTTCCCAGTCCATCTCAACCCCTGTCAGTAAACATCATAAACTTGGTGTGTACCGATCTAATAAGCAACTGATTGGAATGACAGGAGTAGCACCTTGAACAGGGAAGGACACTCCTTTTCAGTCTCTTTCCAAAATACATACTTCCCTGAGTGAATGATACACTTCTTTATCCCTACACGTAGGCATATCTCAACTACAAAATCCACCACATCTGTAACACTACACAACCAAGAGCCTAAAAACATAAGCAACCTGGCATTAGAAGAGCAAAGACATTAGAAATTTCAGTAATAACCAAAGCTACAGAAATTGAGATGTCGTCTTCCATATCAAGAAAAGGCAGTATAACATGAGAACACCTACCTGTGATTTCCAACAATCTGTCTGCCAGTGTACTTTTGCCATGATCTACATGAGCTATAATACTGAAGTTTCTAATGCTTTCAACAGGATACGTCGACATATCTAATATTTCCTGAAACACAGAAATTTGTTTTCATAAATCATGATTACAGTCTCCATGTAAAATATGACCTGGCCTTTAAAAAAAAAAAAGAGTTAACTCTTTTCTCCAGAAAAAGCACAGGTTGAATACAGACACAAAAATTTGTCATCACTGTTTAAAATGTTAGTATTTCACTTAAGTCATATAAACATACATATTTATCACTGAATAACCAGGAAGTATGTGAAAGGTATTATGTTCTTATGTACACAAGGATCAATAAAACTTTGTTCTACAGTTTCACACTTGTTAAACTATTAAATTTAAGGCTTAGGAAAACTGGAAGATTAAGGACATCATTCATCACAAGCACGATACAAATACAGCACCATTACCTAGCGTTTCAGGTAGCAGTAACCTTATCATAAAGAACAAGCAGACTGTGGAAAAGGAAACTAGTTTACACTTATCTTGGCTAAAATTAAAACTGCAAAAAAAACAGCCTTTCTTGATTTACACATAGGCAAGTCCAACATTAACTAAAACTTTTGTGCTATTCCTGCTCATTCCTAGTACTAAGACATTTTGAAGTGGGTTATTTTTCAAAGCTTTCAGCATCAGTAACACTTTACTGAGAAACCCTGCCCACCAATTTTAGCCACACTCAAAGCTCATCTCTTCAGTGCAGGCTCTGCACACAGCTCTGGGCCAGGCAGGGAAGAAGGGAGCCTGGCATTCCGTGCCAGCATCAGTACAAAGCATTCAGCAGTGCTGGCTGCCCTGTCCCTTGCAGGTGCCTCGGAACGGCAAGTACAGCTGTTGCCACAGGGACACAAAACCTCTGCTGCAGGATATAGCGACTCCAAAATGACACTTGTCCCAAAGCAGGTTCTTTCACCCGGTGTGCAAGAGGTAAATGCACACAGTCGAGGTATTCGATTCATTTACATTTCTGCCCAGAAGGGAGTGCTGGGTGGAAAATCCGCAAAGCCAGCACACCAACTATCAAAACTTATTACTATTTATACTTTTTAGCAAACATAGGCATTAATGTTCACTGGCAAACACTTCCACAGTTCTCTTATTAATTGGTATTCTATCGTCTACTGTTTAAATCATTCCCTCACTTCTTATGCTAGCTAGTCCCTAAGTTCAGGCTTTCTCTTGAGTTGGTGGGTTTCACGGGTGGATGGTCACGAGTTGGTGGTTGTGATCTCCCTCCGTTAGAATTACCCAACACACCTGCCAAATTTGCCTTATTATTTTCTTACTTTCTTGGGAGTTCTGCAGAAAGTCCTTGCGGCCCGTAAATTCACCATTCTTTGTGCCTACTGCCAGTGGTTCATCCTCTTCCCCAGGCTTTGCTAACCTGCCCCGAGGCCCGAGATCATTGAAACATGCCAAGCCCTAAACCCTAGCAAGGCAATTCTGCCGAAGGGCACTTTATCTTTCCAACCCCTGGACATCAACACGGGCTGCTTTGGAAAGGCCGAGTGCCACACGCCACAGGAAAACTTCCGGAGGAAAACTTTGGCCGGAACCGCGACCCATCTCTCCCTCCCTCCGTCCCTCCCTCCGTCCGTGCGGGCGGCCCTGCGGACGCACCTTGCCGCAGGAGCTGTACGGCCGCCAGGGCGGCAGGCAGAGCGGGCCGGTGGCCGCGCAGGGGCTGCGCAGCCGGGCCCACCACGCCGCCGCCCTGCCG
>VXAU01000113.1:457616-627667 GCA_013399695.1 Formicarius rufipectus | reverse complement strand
GGGCGCGACTGACGCGCCGGAAGCGCGCCCGGCGGGGGCGAGCGGCGGTGATGGCCGGCGGACTCTGAGCCGTGTCCAGTGGTACCACCAGTGCTGTCCTGACCCGCGTCACCCTTGCCCGGCCGGGACTTTCTAATCGACTGTTGAAAGCAAAAAATAAACAAAAACAAAAACAAATCACAACAGTTTGTTCCAGTTGCTGTTATTTAATCATATATATTTTATTTATTTATGTATTTTTATGTATTTTATATATAACACACACACACGTATATATAACCTGTTATACAATCTTGCCTTTCCATGTCCTCTCAACTATTTCTAGAGAGCACAAATTGTTTTTTGTTTTTGTTTTTTTTCAAGTTTGATAAATTCTCGTAACCTTTGTTTTAATTTTTTTCTTCTCATTTTTGTTATGAAGCAGAACAGCGTAGTTTCCCATTGCAGCATCTCAGTGGTGACACAAAGCATAGAGTATGACAGTCCCAAAATGCTACTTTACTGGCATTACGGGGAGATTTCTTGCCGTGCATGTCAACCACTTTGTTGCGATGTAGGGAAACTTGAGTCTCAATATGAGTGGTGATCAAGTATCGGTTTATTGATCCACACTTTACATTCTTATATTGTTTATAATAAGCTAATACATATTCTGTAACCTAAGCATGTTATTGGATGCTTTTTCCAAGGGAAAATCCCACCCATAACTCTTCTTCCGTTGTTCTCAAGTCCATATTTCTCATGCCTTTCTAATCACAACCATTCTGTTATCATAAAACATCTGCAGGCAAGGGCACCGTGGCCTTGTGGCTCAGTAGCTTAATTTAGCTGTGTCCGATGTTTCTCAGGCTCTCTCTCAAACAGCTGTAACGTGTCTTCATGACCCTTTTCAGCTAACCAGGCCTCCACACCACTTTGCCAGCGTATGGACGCTGTGGCAATCAAGGTTGGGCTTTGTAAAATTCTGGGAAGTGACGAATGCTGTCATATTCTCAGATACATGTTCTGTGTGTTACTCTTCATCGAAGTCTTTGGGGGTTGACACTGTCTTTTCCGGATACTTTTCTGTCTTATATTTTTTCCTACTTTAGATTTTATTGCTGCTTGCATATTCCTCCATTTTTCTTGAAAATTTGGCATTAAGGTAAAATATGCAGGCCTAGAGGCACTGTTTCGTTTACATATATGGCTCCTCCTTTTTCATTTGCTCAAGCTAATTAGGATTACAGCTGTAGTTAAAATGTTTCAGAAAAGCCAGTCCTCTTAGCTAAGAAAACTGCAAATACTTTCATCAGATTCACAATATAGAAATATGCCAAATAAAGCAAGAAAGTGTATATTTTGAGGGTAAATCATTTAAAGGAGGTTTAATTTCAGGGTATCAGTATAAAATTTGTGCTTCTTTTTAAGTTACAATGGTTTGGTCTCAAAAGGCTGCATAAGAGTGATGTATAATGGCGTGAGAGTGTGCAGTAGTGAGTTCACTAGCACAATTCACTGCTGTGCTGATCACATGGAATTTGTGTAGTAATGGGCAAAGAGAGTCCTTCAGCAAATTCATGAAAATCTATAGGGAAAGAGAAGCATGTCCTTGAATGGAGAATGAGAGTGTCAGGAGCCACAAACCCTAAGCTGTGATCCAGAGCATGCATATGAATATAGCAGCCATATTTAGAGGAAAACATTATCCTTGCTACACTCAGAAATCTAAGTTTGATGCACTGTAGATATTGGCTTACCTATGTGCAATAGCAGAGAACACAAATACGTAACAATCCTGTCTTTCCTAGATGGATATTCACTGTCCCAAGAGACAAGAATATCAACAAATCTAAGAAATTGCTCTCTTATCAGGAATTGAACTATCAAATAATTGAAATATGCTTTACAGACTGTCTTGAAATATCATCACCACTAAGCAATTTATGTAGATACCACATTTCAGCAATTCCAGAAGAACTGCAGGAGTAGCTAAATTGAATGTTCACACTAGCAGCACGCACTGTTCATAATCTGTAACAAAATGTATGCACAAAATTACATAGTCACAGAAACACCTGAAAAACTGTAATTCAAACCAAATAGCATGACTAAAGGTTGCATTTGCACTCCATATCTACTCCTTAGAAAATCAAGACCTGTATTTGCACCATATGCACACTAAGCTGGCTGAATGTAGCCAGGATTCAAGGACCTATGTTGGAGTAGTTACTGATTAAGTTCATGAGCTCTGTCTTCATGCCAGAACTTGTTCTTGTCCTGTTGGCACGAAGTGAACACCAATGGAATGAGTGCTGGTCCATACAGAGACAGCAGACCTTAACGGAAAGCTATTTCCAGCTCCATGTATTTTAGAGTTCTGAGATAAATAAAGCAGGAATGGAACTGCATTTCAAGAATGACTCCTAGTCATATGAACAAAATTATTACATGAACTGTTAACTAGAAGTTCAGGTTGGTGGTCCTTCCTGAGCCAGGACAGAGCACAGTAAAAATTATGTTCATCTGTCTTTAGCTTCACTTTTCAGCTTGGATAAATATATGAAGCAAATATTAAGATATTTGATCAGTTTTCTCAGAGCTCTATATACAATGGAAGACACTACTATTATGGAAAGATGTACAGATCAGCAGAATAATAAACATGAAGGTATTTGTGGGACAGCAAGTCAGTAGCAGAAACATGAATTTTCAAGTGATTCATTTATATGTCAAAATGTGATGGATGGATGTACACAATTAATATTTCCTGGACTTCAAAAGCCATTAGTTTTAATGAGAATAAAGTAAATGTACTGTCTATAACTATAATGGCTAACATTGAAGCCAACTGTATTAATGGTAAATTCAAATATTAGCAGATTAATTACTGATAAGACAAAACCATAATATAAGCATGAATTTCTTATCTGATTCCTGAGTGTTATTACAGCTACACACAAATGCAATGTTGAATGTCCTATCAATAATTATCTAAGTTGAAGACAAAATGTGGTTGTCATAATTGCAAATCAGTCAGTGTTATATGTGATTTCCTAAAGCTGTGTTCAACAGAAACAAGTATGTTTCCTAACTCAAATAGTGTTTTAACAGAAATTCTATGTTTTCCCATGAAGAGACAAAACTGCAAAATTAAGTATTTACCCAGTCAGGGATCAGAGTCATCTGCTAAACTTCCATAAGTGTGACAGTCACACAGGATGAAATAGCTTACTGTAATATCGCAAATAATATAAAAGGTAAAGAAGTATTTATCTGAGAGCAAAATATGAGCTGATACAATGCAACTAAGATTACTTAGTGTAATAAATATATATATGCATGGAGAAGGCCAAGCAGATCTGCAATCAGAAGTATCTATGAAAGGCAGCAGAGGGTGCACACTTACTATTCACTCAGCAGTGCATTCATTTGGTGCAATCTCATGAGACTGTGGAAATGTAGAAATAAAAATGGAACAATATTCTATGGCAGTAGGGAAGGGAAAACAATAAAAAAAAAAAAAAAGAGTACTTCTTTATGTCTTTGGTGAGGATTTCTGTAACAGAAGCCAGGTAAATGAAATCACAGATTTCTATTCTCCACAAGTAGTTTCTGTGCAAATGAAATAGCCGTGACAAAAGCCTTTCCTGTCACTGGGTAGCACTGCTACCAGCAGGTGCTAAAAGGGAATTACTTCCTTAGAGATAATACTGGCAGAAATTTCTCCTTTCTGTAAAATATATTCTCCTAAGCCAAATTCAGAGACTTTTTACTGCACAGTAATGAATTGAATTAAAAGGACAAAGTTTACCCAGGAAAGAAAAAACAAAAAACCTAAACCAAACCAAAACACAAAAACACTAGACCAACACAAAAGAAAAAGCATACAAACAAAAAACCCAAACCAAAACATAAAAGCCCAAAACTTTTCAGTCTTGGAAGTCCTAAACTAAACAATTACAGGACAGGTCATTAACACTTGTCTTCTAAATACATGTCTATGTGGCAGAGTTAGGTGTCTGAACAGACACCTGAATTAACTAATCTGGTCTGCCAGTTTTTTAACCAGATTAGTTACCCAGGTTTTCCTCAAGGTATTTAGTTGAGTTTGACTTGACAGTCCTTGCTCTCTTCCTTTCTTTTGTCATAAAAAAATGTCATGTGCAATGTTCACACTTGCAATTGTATCTGCTCTTATTTTCATTTTTATTTTTATTGACCTTTCTTATCCAGAGTTATTATGGACAAAGGCACAGCAGTGACTAGGGTCAATATTTTGGGTCTTCAGGCAAATTTCCGTTGTGGAGCCTTTTCTTGAGACTGAAGTGATTTTACTTTAAAAATATGCAAGGCTCCAAAAATTCACCCACTGAATTTATTAAAAGGGCCCCTAGTTCTTTTAATACTTTGAGAAAGTGCAAAGAAGAGGACACTGCATGTGTTTTCTCAGTAGGCACTTTTGCTGGAAAATGTTAGAAAATTAGGCAGCTTGGCAAAAGTTTAAATATTCAACCAAAATAAAGCATTCCACAAAGCACTGACTTAGCCCATGCTAACTTATACAACTTAGCAAATCCAACACATTCAGCTGTAAGTTAACCAAAATATCAAGAAAGGAGATTAGGAGAAGAAGAAGTAAAGAAAGAAAAAGAGAGAATTATAGCTACCACCCAGAGTCCTGTGCAAGTCCAGCTTCGAGGTCGAGTTGGCAGGGTCGGAACACATGGAGACCATGTGTTGTTGCTTTTATTTGCTTATCTCCCCTCCCTGTGGCCACACCATACCACCTCCAGACTCGACTTCCACTGTGCCAGCCATTCTGAGGCTGGGTTAGGCACTCCAGGATGTGTTACTGGGGTAGTGCTCCCAGAGTACAGTGACTGACAGCTGCTCCAGGGCTGCCCAAGGAGGCTCCAAGAGACAGGGGTATGGAATGGGGCATCACCTCACCTTTATGGACTTCAACCTATTAGCTTCATTTGTGTTTATACAATAGTTTGAACATGTTTAACATGTTCATCCCTGGTGCTGGTACAACATGGGGGATGAACAGTTTGAGAGTGGTCCTACCAAGGACTTGCGGGCGCTGGTCATGAGAGGCTGGACATGAGCCAGCAATGTGCACTTGCAACCCAGAAAGCCAGTTGTATCCTGGGCTGCATCCAAAGCAGCATGGCCAGCAGGTTGAGGGAGTTGATTCTGCCCCTCTGCTCTGGTGCGATCCTCCCCTCCTGGAGTGCTGCATCCAGCTCTGAGGTCCCCAGAACAGGAAGGACACTGACCTGTTGGAGTGGGTACAGAGAGAGGCCATGAAGATGATTGCAGGGCAGGAGCACCTCTCCTATGAGGAAAGGTTGAGAGAGCTGGGACTGTTCAGCCCGGAGAAGAGAAGGTTCCAGGGAAACCTCATTGCAGCCTTTCAGTACTTGAAGGGGATCTATAACAAAGATGGGGACAAACTTTTTATCAAGATAATGGTATTAAATTGAAGGAGGGTTGATTGAACTTAGACGTAAAGGGTGTGTTTTTTACAATGAGGATGGTGAAATACTGGAACAGGTTGCACAGGGAGGTGGTAGATGTCCCATCCCTGGAAACAATCAAGGTCAATTTGGACCAGACTCTGAGCAGCCTGATCTAGTTGAAGACGGCCCTGCTTACTGCAGGAGGGTTGGAGGGAATGACTTTTAAGGGACCCTTCCAACTCAAACTATTCTATGATTCCATTATTTTAACAAACTGCATATTGAGAAAAAATGTTTTTTATTTCTAATGAAATTGCTCCTTCATAGGAATGCAGCATTTTAAAATGTGTTTTCACCCTTGTATTATCTGGTTAGTTTTATAGGGAATGTTCTAAATCTTAGATGATACTTTGTAAAGAATATATTATAGCATTCTGAACAGATGAAGTATGAATTTAATGAAGTAAATTGGACACATCTAAAGTTCAATCTAGGCATTTCAAAATACTCAAAAATATCATATGTATCTGGCTAGAAGGCCAAAAAATATTCCTTTATATTTCACCTGTACATAATAAAGTTTCTAAGGTTTTCTGAATTCAATTCTGCTTTGCACTAGAGTACAATTATTAATAAAAAACAAGGAGTCTTGATTTAGAAGGCTGTCAGTGATGCAGAAGCTTTTATCACATGGGATGATTACTCTAACAGCTGCCTAGTTTTAAATCTTTTAAAAAATGGATTTGCACCTATTCTGAATTACTCTATTTTCAGCTGCGTGGTGCCAGGACTGAAAAGAATACCAGGAAATCTTCTCTCCTATATAAGTTCTTACCTGATCAGTAGTCTCCTGTTAAGCTCTTCTTTGTAAGTTAGACTAAGATTTTGATTGAAGGAATTACATTTTTTTATTGTTTTCCTTAATTTTTCAGTTAATCAATTTTCCTATCATATTTGCATCGTTCTCTACTAATGATTTTTTAATGAGAAAAGGCTAGTAGCATAGTTTTCCCTCTCCCATTGACCCATTTATGTGTTCAAGGGTAATTATGTTGCCACAGAATTTCTGAAGCTGAGGCTGCTGCCATATAAGCAGCAACCACTTTTTTTATTCCTAGATGGTTAACTACATTTGGCCTCCTCACAAATACAGAGTTTGATTATGCCCAACTTAGAGTACAATTCCGATTGCTTCAGTGACTTATCCTTCTCATTATCTAAATAGACATCTTTGTATTATTTTTAATTCTACTAGAAATTACTTTCCCAGAGATAATAAACAGAATTTTTAGAATGTGTACAAGCAAGAAAAATCTCTGCTAGACCTCTACTAGAAACATAAGTAGTTGATGTTCATTTCCTTTCATCACACCTTAGGAAACTAACAAGTAGACCAATACATTTGATGTGCAAAGTTGTTTTGCTGCAGTTTTATAATAAAAAATAACATGCTATTTAAGTCACAAACCATATAGAAATCTACATGTTTTATTTCAAGCGTGTTAACTACCACCTCTGTCAACCTACTTTGTACCCTTATTTTAAATAAGAAATCAAATTACTTTGATGCATTATATTTTTCACAAATCCAGGTTGAATGGCATTAATTATGTTATCGTTCTTTAATTCTTAATTATAGTCCTGTAGCATCCATTCCGTTATTTTGAATATGATTGACATCCAGATGACAGGTCTATAATTGCCCTCTTTAAAAGCTGAAACACGTTTCCTCTGTCACTGTTCTGTAACTGACAGTGTTTCAAGAGTTGCTGGAAAGCCACCTTAATGGTGCACAGAGCTTGTCAGGCAGCACTAAAAAAAGGTTTGTATGCAAATTATCTGGATCCATTTATTTTGAAATTGAACTCTGCAACATTTTCTGGTATTGTTATTAGAATGTAAAGAATGTAACAATCGTTATTGAGTGACATACATCTATAAAGATTGCTGGATTGGATTTTGACAGAAATTAACTGTTCTCTGTAACAAATATTATGTTTCAAGTAAAAGGTGAATCATCTGATGCATAAATATGAGTAGAATTTTTTTCTCCTGAGAAATAGATTTTATTCCCTGAAAACATTAGTCAGCACTGACCCATCTTTAAATTCCCTAAAGAATTCTCTTACCCAGTATCTGTAGTCCCTATCTTCTTATTTACAGTAATTATTACTACTTTTCACTTTAATTTCTGGATTTTTTTTTCTTTGACCTTCTCCTCATTCCCTGACTGTGTGCTGTAGCATCAAGGTCTCTGTGTGGCATGCTACGGCATATTGTCCTGTTCCCATTTCTCCCAACCCTAAGGTCTTTCCTCTTCTGTGGTGGGATCCATTCCTTTCTCCTGCCCAGCTGCTACCTGAGGTTAGCACTTTCTTCACTTCTGGGAGTTGTAAAACCGGTTGGAGTTACAGTTGCATTAACCAGGGGTATTTGTGGGAAAGTGATACTGCAGTCATTCTGCTTTTCTCAGTATGGACATCTCAGGGACTCAGTACTTTCCCATGACAGGCCTAACAAAGAAATAACATTTTCTTGAAACTAGTGTTTAGTTTGATGCAGCCAACTTCAAAAGGTTTCTGACTAAACGTAAGAACTCCAGATCATAGGAACAAAACAAAACAAAACAAAACAAAAAACAAAACAAAAAAAACAAAAACAAAACAAAACAAAAAACAACAAAACAAAAAAAAAAACCACCACCAAACCCAAACAAAACCAAAATCAAACAACAAAAAATCAAAACAAAACAAAAAAAACCCACAAAAAACAAACAAACAAACAAAAACCCAAACCAAAATAAGAAAAAAATAAAGAAGCAATGTCTCAAAAATTTGGACATGTAAGCCACCTTAACATGCAGTGACTGNAAAAAAAAAAAAACAAAACCAAACAAAACAAAAAAAAAAGAAACCCCAAAACTAAGACATTTAGAAAATAACTTTTCCAAAATATTAAAAGATTTGATTTAGTTTTATTTTTTCTAGAAAAGGAAGAGCTAGCCATCCTCTGACTGCATGACCTGTGCACTTAGCAATGCAATTGCCCATGCAGAACCTGTATCTCCTGGGCTTGGGCAAATCTGTTTCATCCACAGCTTCCTGCTGTCTCAGCTGCCCTCACAATCATATGATACTTCTCAATATTTTTGTGATCTAAGAGCTGCTAGGTTTTTCTCTCAGGAAAACATTGGTCACTTCTGGCAGCCCAATGCATACTTTGCAATACAGTGTACAGTGGTAGCAGGAAGCTGGATATTGATGGGAACAATAGTGTTTCTTAAAGTTGATAATATCAAAGTGGATATATACTGCCTAATATAGCTAATTCATTAACCATAAAAAATGGCCTCACTTTAATCTCCATGTGCCTATAACAGAACAAAACCTTACTAAACTCAATAGACCTGTCTCACCTCTGTCTTTCCATTGATTAAATGTATACTTTAGGATAACTTTCAAGTGCAGCTCAAAGCAGTAAGAACATAAGAAACACCTCATTGAGTAAGATGAATGGTTTAACCAGAACAGTATTTTTCCTTCAGCAACTGTAGCAGAAGGTGCTGTTTACTGGGAACATATAGGCTTGGCCAGGGCTTCCAGTGCAATCCTTTGCTCTTAGTCATGTCTCCCCTTTCCTTTTCCCCAGAATGAAGAATTTAAGCCTCCATCCCTTTCATTACTTTTCTTGTCATTCATTAAATCACTTATCTCATTTTAAGGTCTTAGCTTTGGAAGCAGAAAAGATAATTTAGCACTTTATTATTCAAACATGAGGTCCCAATGTATGGAACAGTCCTGAGGATGACAAAAGTATTCATCTGGGCATGTGAACCATGTCTGGAGGAACAGAATCCACATTCCTTGCTATTATTTGGTTCCCTGCAGACATAGATCAGGCCAAGGTCATTAATCCCAGTTTTAATTGCTTTTCTCTCATTAAGTTGACTGTGCTAGAAAGTTAGATCCATCCAGCTGTGGAGAAAGGACAATTAAAATCTTTTTGATGGTTATTGCCTGAAAAAAGTTGCAAGTAAAGAAAATATTTCTGAGCAGAGAAGAAGGATTTTTCAAACTGGACATTTGTACTAAAGGTATTACAAAAGGATAGCTTTGAGGATTTGATTTTGAAAACACAGTATTTTGTGAGTAATCATTATATCCCAGGTTTTTGTTTTCAATTACAGTGGAGGGACACATGACTTCTGTACCTCTGTGCTTAATTTTTTGGTCTATGTAAGTTTCCTAAGAGCTAGTAATATCTGTGTTATATGACTTGTCCAACGAGATAAATCTAAATTTTCTGTTTGAAAATTACATTTTATGTTTCTGGGTACTTCTACTTGTATTAATAAATAAGAACTGCTTAACAATGCATTGCATGAGAAGCATTTTTTTTTTTTATCTTTCAGCATGGGGTTTAAAAGTAATAAGCTGGAATACAGCTAGCACTCCAGTAAAACTTATCAGAAGACTTTTACATTTTTTTTTATTTCTTAGTTATCCCAGAAAAATTGTTTTCAATTCTTTTCTCTTTATTTAACTTAATGCTAAAATTAACTTAAAAGTGAACACTGATCATTTTAATAAGCATTTCCAAAAACAATTCACCTATTAGAATTTTGATTCTAATATTTCTGCATCTATAGTTGTAGTATTTACTTTCTTTAGTTTATTTTACTGGCAATCTTTTCTGTGTTGAGAGAAAAAAACAAACAACCAAACAACACAACACCTTGGATCCTTATTTCTTGGCTTTCAGCCAGTAAATTTCTTAACATTTCTGTACCCATCTCTTACAATGGCTACAGTGATATGAAGTAACAATACATAAAACATGGGCTACAGAAATGCTAACCGTGGAGTCTGAAAGGTTTGAAAATATTGGGAGTGAGAGCCTATTTACAGGTATTATTTTCATTATACTTCTCATTCATTTTCTTTCTTGATCAAATACCTTCTCTTTTATAAATCATATCTTTCTTTTTGTCTGAAGTGATTCTCAAAAAACAGCAAGATTTTTTTTCATTGAAATTTTCTTCACCTTGAACATAAAAGGCATGTACACCCTCAGCCAAAATAATTAAGACTGCAAATTTAAAAGCAACAAGGTCTTTATATAAGGCCTTTAATCAGAGCATGGACTGTGGCACTAATCCATTGCTTGGATTACAACTGAGTGTACACTCTGTGCCACAACAAGCCTGCACCCTAGATGACCTTGACTGGGATGAATTCTGAATTGACAGATCCCTGTCACTCCATTTTGTCATCTAACATTCCATCAGTCTGTGGAATTTGCTTCTAGACAAATGTGGCTCATATATCTTTTTCCTATTCCACTTGGGCTGGGCCCAGGAAGGGCTCACCTGCAAGAGCAGACTTTGCTGCTCAAGGGAATAGCCCTTCTGCCTCTATCCCCTCCTTCCTGTTAGCAACTTGTAAGATATCTGTGGCATCTGTCTGACCTTTGGCAACGTCAAGGCATATTCAACTAAACAGACATTCATTAGGATGCCCAGGTTATTTATTAGTTAATGTTTTCTCTGGTGGTTTAGGTTTATTTCCAAGACTTGGGTGTATTTGCTCTTCCCTTTCCTCCCCTTCTGTCAGAGCAAAACAGCAACAATCAGCACAGGCTTTTACCATATACTTTTCTCTTAGTTTAACATTTATATCCTATGACCGCTATATATGTAAAATCATGCAAGCAAACCAACAAAAATTTTCAGAGGTCTATTGCATATTTTACAAATCACAAACACCATTTTTCTACTCTTTATGTGGTTTCAAGCCTGGTTACTCTGCTCTGTACATAATTACTCAGGGCACAGAAAGAAAGCTGAAATTTTGCTTGAGAAGCCCTTGAGGGATGCCAAATTAATTTATGTGTTTTTTCCAAAAAAGTAAAACCCACTTTCTGGAGTTAACATTCCCTTTATGCAACTTGTGATCCATAGACTATTGACACAAAGTGCTGTAACTGCTCTTTTGAAACCTTTATAGCTTACAGAACCTGTGTTTGCTTATTCTAAAGAAATAATTAGAGTTTGTCCTTAGGAACTTTGTGACCTCCACACAGAAGAAACTATATTTTCTGAAATGTTGCTGCATCTCCTGTTCCCAATTCAATTTCAGACTAGTCATTATAATTACACAGGATGTAGTGTTGCAATCTCATTACTACAGGAGACCCATGAAAAGTAGATACTAAACAAAACATTTCTTAAAAGTTGAATATCGTTACTGTGATTGTTTAAATAATGTTACATTTTATTTAAACCTTTTTCATAGTCTTATGTAAGGCTTGCCACAGACTTAACATTTCTATTAATATTAGAAAAGAACTTATGTCCTAGGTATCAGAACTTTAAAATTTCATTCCTAACTGTATTTTGCCTTAGTTGAATTTAATGATTGTCTTTACTCCCTTTTCAATTGCATAACAGCAATGATACCTACTTCCTGCATAAAACACTTCACAATCTATGCAGCAAAAGCCCTACAAAACAAAAATGTATTTTTTATACATTGACTATTGTTTTGGTATTCCTGGAAATTATATGCTCTATATAATAGAAAGATAAGCCAATATGATTAGATACCTATGCTTCAAATAAGTGTACATCAAGAAACAAGTTTTCTTGTCTTCATCCTTAATCATGATTTAGTTCAAATCAAGTTCTCCTGGAAAGTAAATATATACTGTACTTTATATGCCTGTCTTGAAGAGGAAGATTTGAAAGAAACTGCTCTAGACTGACACAACAGCTTTTAGTTTTGATAAAACAAAAATATTAACAAAAATAGGTAAATTAAGATCGATTGATCATTTTATTACTGTGTTTTCTGTTACATACAAAACTTCATTTGCTGAAGATAAAAGGCTGCTGCACCATGCTCTTTATCTTCCTGCTTTGACATTCTCCACAACTCTTGAATCTGTTGGCTAATTTTAAATTTGTTGGATGGAGGCAGATCTCTTAAGAGTTTGTAGAAAGTCTTAAGTTTCTACAAGTTTCATGAGAACAGGTAACTACTAGGAGGTGATAAAAAAATGTAAACATCACTTTTGCTTGTTAGGCACCAAATAATCTATCAGAGTGTGGTTCAGACATAAAAAAATCTTCAGCTGAAGTTGTCTGGTTGTTTTGGTGGGGTTTTTGTTTTTGTTTTGTTGTTTTTGGTTTTTGTTTGTTTTGGGTTTGTTTTTGTTTGAGTTTTTTGTTTTTGTTTTGTTTGGTTGGTTGGTTTGGTTTGGTTTTGGATTTTTCTGGGTTTTTTTGTTTTTTTTTCTCCTGCTTCAAACAGAAAAAAATCTGGATGGGAAAGATATGTACTATGAGTCAGAAGCTGAAAGGTAACTAACTCACAACGGAGGCAGGAGAACAGAGTCCAATCAGAAGTAAAAGCTGAGTGGAAGGGAAAGCATAGTTGAAGTCATACAAAGCTGTGTTTCGGTAACTGCTGGGAGTCAAAAAATCACCATCCCCTATAGAATTAAGGATGTTATAAGTCTGATGAAGTGCATTTTATGCCCTTTTCTTAGATTTGCATCTGTAATCTTTTGTGTTGCTTTCCTGCTTTACAAACAAAAAGAATATGAATGGTCATATACGTCAAAACAGAAAGTCTCTGTTAAGCAATGACAGTGTTTGAATGCATGGGGAAGAATATGAATTCCCATGAATATTTTTTCTAGTTTTCTACTAATTCTAGTTTATGGACTTCTTGAGCTGCATACTCTTCCTATGCGTTTAGTAATTCTTGTTGGATTTAACTTTCATGGACTTGTTCCAGATCATAACTTCCCTTGACATGGAGTTTCATGGGTCTATCACCCATGAACATTTTGTTTCTTTGCTTTTAACCTAAAGCAAATATTTTGTGGCTTTTATTCTACTTGCAGAAGAAAGAGTCAACAGTTTATCCCTACCCACCTATCCATATCACTCAATTTCATAAAGCACTACTTATCCTTGCTTTTCCAGCCTGAGGACAACTCATTGACCTGGCTGTTTACACATGGAGTGTGTTTGACACACACCTCCTCAGCTCTTCTCTGAGTATGTCACCATTCTGCTAAGCATTTTTTGAGGTAACAAAGCTAGAACTGCTTACAGTATTCAAGTTGCCTGTGAATCACAAATGTACACAGTAATATAATGGTGTTCTCTGTTACTGTCTTTTCCTAATAATGGTAGCTCAGTTCGTTGACACTTGGTGCTAGTAACACCAAGGTCATAGGTTCAATCCCCTGTGTGGGCCATTCACTTAAGACTTGGACTCAATGATCCTTGTGGGTCCCTTCTAACTCAGAATATTCTGTGATTCTGGTAGAATTGTGTGTTTGACTGCTCGAGGGTGTTGATAAGTACAACCATTCATGCAGGAACCCAGAACTTCTCACTTGTTCAAGTCTAACTTGTTCAGTGTAAAATAAAGGACAACACTAATAGCTTAGGATTTAACTTTTTTTTTTTTTTCTTTTTGCCTCTTATCCACTCTCTCAAGAGCTGTCAGAGGAAAGAACTGGTCTTTCATTAGGTGTGTCTGAAGCCTTTATGCATAAAATTAATTTAGTAGCTACTTTATATAATGTAAATAATTAATTTGGTAAAAAAATCCTATTTCATAGAAGTAGTAAATGGTATCATTACAATTAGATTTTCCTCTCATCTCTAGAAGCATATTTTAATAACATCCCTCTTACAAAATTATTAATGAGGCCTGTAAATGTAAGTAATTAAGCTTAAGGCTTACTGAATTAATCCTTAATGTGATCAATTTTTACATTTGGAAAAGACTATAGAATAATTGACTAATTATTATAATGGATTTGCCATACTCATCAGTTTACTTTGAGTAATGTAGGGTTATATGGCTGATTCTATAGCCTGAGCTCTATGGTATTTGCTATCTTATCCCATTTAATCTCATTTAACGCTGGGTTTTATTTCAAAAAATGTTCTCCAGAAAGTTTAAAAAATTTTAAGTATCATCCAGGTTCATAAAAAAACTGGAAATGAAATAGTAGGTTTATGAAAACTGACGATATTTCATTTTCCTTGCATATATTTTCGTTTTCAATAAAGGTAGGAAAAAAGTAAGTAAACAAAAGCCTAGGAGTTTACTTCAGGGAAAAGTTTTGAACTACTTGTAGAAATTCTCACATTTTTTCAACTCTCTGCATCTTTTTTGTATTCACCAGCTTCAATTCTCTTTTTAGTTTTTGAGGATTAGACCTCATCCAAACTATTTTCCCTGTAGATTATTAGTATCCTGTGTACCTGTCAGTCAAAGAAAGTAAGGTTGTATTCACATTCTGTTCTAAAGCCTTGAAGTACAACAATTTTTTTTTCCTTGTGTTAATGCATCTCTGACAGCCTTCTCTAGTGTGGTCTTTCAGTAATGGACTGACTATGAGGTACCTGTAGTGGGCCAGAATGTTGTAGAGTCAGCCTTGATGCTATGTAGCACCACCCAGTAGCAGCCAAAACATTGGTGTGCTATTGACACCTTTCCAGCTACCAATACAAAGCACAGCACTGTGAGGGAGGGCTTTCGTAAGGAGGACTAACCCTGTCTGAGCCAGATTCAATACAACTATCTAGTTAATAGTCCTGGATAAACAAAGGACATGGATCATTATGGAATTAATTCCCTACCTGAATGAAAAATTATTATCTCATATAATCACTGCGTCTCCTGTTCCATGAAACTTGTTAGCAGTATTGGGAAACCTCTCTTGTGGTCAATTGTTGCACTCAGTGCAAAAATTCTCAAGCTCTTCTGCTCTGCATTTTGTTTTGCCATTTCCTAACAGCTTCAAGGATCTTTTTATTGTTTGCTGTCTACTTTATCCTAATAAATTCTGGTCAACTCACCTTGTGACTAGCTCTGGTTGGCAGATTTTGATTCAAAGTGTCTGCTAGATGAGGTTTGCAAAGCTTCTGTTCTGTAAGGCATCATTAGAAATCCTCCTCTCTTTTACAATTCAAGACACATCAGATAGCACTTATTTAATAAGTAAAATGGTTGCCCCATTAAGCTATGATGGTTATATATCTATTGATGCAAAATCAAGTAAAAGATCTTGTATAAATATAGGTCATCAGTGGTTACCTTTCCCAACTACAACTCTTGTTAGGAAAGAAATTAATTTGAAATGAGCTAGTTTCCAAAAGCCCATGTTGATTGGATTCATTGATTCAGTTATTTATTATTTGAGCCCATCATTTGCTAGGATCAATCTCATGGGGACAGGCCAATAATTACTCAGGGCATCTTATTTAGCCTTTTACAAGATAGCATGTTTACTTAGTTTTGATCTTCCCAAACTTTCTTGTTGTTTTGTAACTCAACAACATAGAAAGTTTTTAACCAATTCTTCTAAAGCTTTTAGATGCAGAATTTTAAAATTATGATTTTAGCATTTTTAGTTAAATGCTGCTGCCTTTTTGTTTTATTGATCCCTTTACTTTTTCATTTAATAGAAGCATGGCAGTAGTAGTATGATTATGTCTGCTTTAAATATACTTATTTCTATCAGTTGCTTTCATAACAAGTACTTAAACTTTACTTCTTTTTATTTTTAATTTTTTGCTGCATCATTTCCATTTACCATTTTTGTATTTTATGTGCCCATTTATATGTGTATATTCACAGGGATATTGATGTTGTATACTGTGTAATTCATGTACAATAAGTATTATAAGGTATATAATATTTTAATTTTATATGTGGACAGAAATATGTATGGTTCAACTTTACCACATTATTTTCTTTTTTTTTTTTTTTTTCAATTTGCAGGGGGACTTAACATTAGCTCTGATAAATACCATAGTTAGAGAACCTTTAATTTGAAGAAGCAAATGTTTTATTTTTCTGCTTCTCACTGTCCTCTGCTTCTGGGTTCTTTCTTGGACATACATACTGAGCAAAAATTTGGTAAGCTTCCTTTTCACTTACTCAAAAATGTACCTGTATTATAATTCTTCCGTAGCATTATAGGTCCTGTTGTAACAGGACACGCTTATTCTGCTAATGAAATGGAATCCTTTGGCCTTCAACATTACAGGATTGAATATGTACCTGAGGCATAGATTAATTACCTGATAATGCATATAATTTAAGGTCCCATTCCTTAAATTAAACAGTCCAAATGCTCATTTGGGGAGCTATCCATTAAATAAGTGAAAAAGGCATTCTTTGTTATGACTGATTAAGTATCTCATACTAAAGTATGTGTAAATAGAAAAAACATCTTTGAAGTTTAAATGCTATTTAAAAATCCAAACTATACTACAAGTTTCCTAGTAACCAGAACTACAGAACAGATATTCCTTGCCCTGATCCTGGCTTGGTGGGTGCTGCACTGTAGGAGACTGCTTTGCAAATGGACAAGAGCTCCTGCAGAAGGAATGGAGTAGAGGGATGTGCCTGGAGAACAGGGCCCTGGCACTGGATTAGCAGTGCCTTCCCTCTGATACTGTGGCCCCCAGGAGCAGCATGCTCTCCTGGGGAGGCACACAGTCAAAAGCTCCCTCTGCCAGCCACAAGCAACATCTCTAAGTCTCTGTGTGTGGGAAACACACTCTCACGTAAATGTATTCACCCCACTAATTTAGCAGGTATGATTACACATTGTTAAAACCTTTTAATACCTAACAGTTCAGCTCATGAGGGTTCCACCAAGATCTTCATAAATAGCTACTTAAGAAGGAATCTAGATTATTGAGTTGAAATACAGAAAAGTATTTGTTAATTTTTTTCTTCTTTCCTCAAAGATTCCTACCCTTTTCTGCTCATTGTTGTTACCTCTTCTTAAATGCTGACCGTGATATTGATAGGTCATAGGGTTTTTTCCATCTTGTGCATCTGTTCAAAGATCAAATTTAGAATGTTATAAATAGCACTAAGCTCATCCCTGTTGAAGCAAGAGGATATTTTAGGTCTTCTCCAACATGTAAATTCAACAGACTGGAATTTTCATCAAATATCTTAAAAAGTAAGTAACCTTAAGGCCAAATTCTTTTGGAAAAATAAATTTATCTTTTCTGAGCTGTTATGCAGATGGTAGTGTGCCTGGTTAAGGAATTATTTCATTCTTTATAGTGACAGCAAAGAACATTAAAGACTTACCGAAATTGAACTATTGAGGTAGAGCTACCAACTAAAATTTCTTAAAACATATTCCATGGGAAATCTTCATTGAACAAATGCATGAGCAGTGTCCAATTTCAAATAAAAGCTTTCAAGTAAATAGCTTGGTACAATTGATTTCTATTAATTCATATTTAAAATGTAAAAATTATTTTTCCTCTAAATTTGGAAAACCTGCACAATTGATCAACACTTAAGAAAAAAATATAAAAATAATTTCTATTTTGAACTCCAGGTAAAAGAAGGAATGGGGTCCCCACAAACTAGTCTGATAATTGGAAAAAAATCAGAAACTCCAATAGGCAGCATTTCAAGGTCCCTGATGAACTACTAATTTTTATCTACAAAGGAATTGGTAAAGATCTTTTCCATAAGCAGTGTGTGCTGGATAATTATTGAGATAACCGTGAGGTCAAAAGCATATTTTGCCAATGGCATTTGGAAAGGTGGAAATGAGGGCAAAAATTGAGCAAACGGGAACTGTTAGGAGAGATGAATATCTCACATGAAAATCTACATAAACTGGATATGGATATGGTTATCAGTCAGGTTATTCAAGTTATTTGTGTGTTTTAAGGGTTTAACCATCTAAATGCTCTCCAAGTAGTGAAACACATGCATATGTCTCTGCATTTTACAGGCAAATCTCATTCAGACCATTCCTTAAATCACTGAAGAACTTTAGCTGGAAGGAGAGAGAGCTCAGGGGGATCTCACCAATGAATATAACCACCTGATGAGAGGCAGTAAAAATGACAAAGCCAGACCTTCCAAAACCTGTTTGGAAATGTCCCTAAACAGCCTACTGTTGGTGACCCTTCTTTGGGCAGGGGCTTGGAAAAGGCAATGCCCAGAGGTGCTCTTCAGCCTCAACCTCTCTGGGGCTGGGAAATTCCCTGAGAGGATTCACTCCTCTGTGTGCAGGTGTAACATCTTTGTCATCTGTGACTCAGCATAAAGGTTACACTGAGGTGAAACAGGGTTGGTCCTTAATTTTGTGGCTTTGAAGGTAGATCTGCCAATTTTGAAGCTATTTTGTGGATTTATAGCAAATCATGTTGATAACATATGAAGCACAGAGACCAAATATAAGAATTAATGAAATATATTTGCAATTTGAAACAATATGCCGAAAGGTACACTATGTGTTACAGAATGACTGTGTTTCATTTGTTATCTACACGCAGGATACATGAAATGGGCCCTGTGTGTGCAAAATTCAAACTTACAAGTTAGAATGCAGAGGGGAAAATGGAAAAATTGTTCCTTTCTTAGTCTAATCCGTCCATAGCTACAGAGTTGAATTATAGCTCAGTAGGAAAGCTATATTTTAACACGCTTTCTTTCCTCAAGAAATCATCCAATTATCAATCCAATTCAATCATCCACTATGCAGTCCTTTACAAGGCATGTCTCTAGCCAGTGAGAATGTTCCCCTGGTAGTAATGATGTGCCATGACAGTATCCTGGAACAGTAACAGCAGATTAATTGCTTGTGTTACAGCTAAAGAAAGTAAAAGGTCTTTTTTGTCACTTCCAACTTATCATGAGCTTCTACAGAAAGATTCCCTTGAGTTTGTGGCTTTAAGGTTTACTGTTTTATTTTAAGTTTAGGACAGTTCAGAAACATAGATTTTGACTCATTGCAAAGGCTATTCACTGATATTTACAATCATTTTCCAAAACAGAATGTCAAATTTTGAGCAGTTTCAGCTCGACTTTTACCAGTCCAATTACACCATAGATGACCAGGAAGAAGGCTGTGAGAGCTGTGGGTCTAATGAAAACCTCTCTGGAAGCACGAAGTGAGTATGGGTGTTGTTGCAGCTTACCTCTTCAGCATCTGATGGTTCTGAGGCTGGCTTTGGGGATTGCCAGAGCAGGGAAGGACTTCAAGTGATCATCTAGACTTTCCCAAAGGCAGAATACTTAAAACTGCACTTTTCTTTTTAAAGGATTTGGTTTCGTGCTACTTTTAGAAGTATAGATGTTACAGGTTTTTTACCTAATGTATGTAACTGAGCTTCATGTTATTAATGTGAAATTTAGGGGACATACTGCAAAAATTTCTTTAGGATCCTTCTCATATTCCAGGAAAAAAAAAGTCTAAATAATATAGCTCTTTCATTATCAGTATGGACATATCTGAGAAGTGACCCCAGGCTGCTGGATGGAAAAGTCAGGAGTGCCTGAATTTGTCGGTGCCCTCACAGCTCCTGAACTCCCTTTTCCTTCACCACCAGCCTGGGAGTGCCTGGAGTGTGCCACTTACTGAGCTGGGTGGGCACAGAGTTGGTGCAATGGGCTGAAGAGTGTTGGCCCGTTGGCAAGGAGACCTCCCTGGTTGCAGAGAGAGTTGCAGTGAAGGAAAGCAAGTGTGGTCTGCAGCTCAGCTCTCACTAACCACAACAGATATCGTGCCCAGAAAGTTCCAGGTTCCCTAAATTCAAAATACATAAAAAGTAGATGTTACATGGTGAGTAGCTCTAAGATGTTTGTCATTGCAGTTATGTGTCTTGCTGTGGTTTACTTTTTGTTCTAGGACCCAAACAGGAGAGCAACCTCCAGCTGGAGCTTTTGCCCCATCGGACATGCTTCTGTCCTCGAAGAATTACACAGGTCAGATTTTGCAGCCAGCGTACAGTCCCAACACTCTCCCTCATCTTGGTTATGCTGATGGATTTGATGAAGAACCTCCTTTGCTAGAAGGTAGAAATAAACACACAGGCGATGTGCATGATTCCTGGGCATGCATCTATTGGAGAAACTGTAGCAGAGTTGCCAAGCCTGGCTGTGTGAGCTTTAGCCGACGGCTCCTGGCCCCCGCCGTTGAACTCACCATGGATTCATTCAGCCTTATGGCATATAGAGCATATACTTTTCCACCACTAGATGACAGCATAACAATAAGTTTTGCCATCACATTGCCAAATCTTTGTTCCCCACTCTGTTTATCCTGCCTACATATTGGAAAACTATACTTAATAGATACTGATAATCATCCTTTTTGCATATCTATTAATACATTTAATAGTATGAAGATGCTAAGTAGCTTATTTCAGAGGGAAAGAAATTGAGAAACCTGCTTTCAGCTTCAGTTAGTTGATCATTTAACTGTATGAACAACGTCATTCTGTATGATGACTGAACCATGTTAATGCTAGTGGCTGATTTTGTAGTTTGCAAAAGGCTTGTGTTACAGTAAAAAAAAATAGAATTGAAGAATTTGTGATTATTTCAGCATAATGTAAAAGCAGCATGTTTAGCCTGCTGCTTTTGCATGGTGGAAGGCAAGTGGAGTTTTTACTACTTAAAGGTACTACTACTGCCCTAAATCCAGCAAGATCAATCTGATACAGATAACTGATAGATCTCCAAGAACTC
Organism: Formicarius rufipectus; assembly: GCA_013399695.1. Lineage (NCBI taxonomy): Eukaryota > Metazoa > Chordata > Aves > Passeriformes > Formicariidae > Formicarius > Formicarius rufipectus. Next base: position 606,672 of record VXAU01000113.1, on the reverse strand, counting down.
CCCAAGCAGCTCACCCCATGAAACAGATGTTGCAATACATCTGTTTGTGATCTACAGGGCTTCAGAGATGTTCCTATGTACCACATAGATCTGACCAAAACCACACATTTTAATATCAAATAGTTTTATTTTTATGATGTTTTGGCTGAACTCAAGATAATGGAGAGGTGGAACAAAGTAAAGATTTGACTTTCCAAAAAGAACTAACACATTGTCAGTCTCAATCACTCTCACACCATGTTCTGAGCCTTACTTTTCCCTTCCTGGTTAATCTCAAGGAATATGATTACTCTTGCAAGCTGAAGTTTTTCTGCAGAAGTTATAAGACAAATCTTTGGCCCAGTAAAGTTAGTGGCAGAATTCCTATCAACTTTTTTGGGGAAGAATTTTGTTCTGTTTCCAGGGTTATCAGTAATTACTTTTTAAATAAATAAAAATAATAATAATTAAAAAAGCTTCTAAAACACTGTAAGAAATATTATCAACCTTCCTTTGAAGGGAAAAATATCATTTCTAAGTGCCTCTGGCAGTTCAGAGTTAAGATGCATTTCTTGTCAGATTTGCCAGAATCAGAACATATCTCTGTCCTCAGTGTCCTAGAGTATCTTAAATTCTGCTGTTACAGTTAATTACCATATTTTTCAACATCTAGGTTAGTGTGGCACTAGTTATATGTGCTTTAAATGTAGGAAAACCAAATATTAACTAAAAAATGATGTGGGAATTTTTGGTTCACTGCCTGAAGTTTTGATTTAATAAAGTAACATTCCAATTTATAATCAGGGCTGACTCTCAAATATATTGAGTATACATCAGGGACATCATGTTCCTACTAGAGAATATGTCATCCTACAATATTATCTTAATTGAAGCAATTAATTTGTTTGTGGTTTTGTGGTATCTAATGGTTTTCTGTAAAAGTGTTGCTTTCCTGTGAGTAATTAATAATCCTGAAACTTCTTGTTGCAGAACTTGGGATCAATTTTGAGCATATATGGCAAAAAACATTAACAGTTCTAAATCCAATGAAGCCTGCAGATGGCAGCATTATGAATGAGACAGACCTCACCGGACCTATGGTTTTCTGTTTAGCCCTTGGAGCAACATTGCTGCTGGTAGGGTGTGGTAGAAATCTTCAGGGATTTCTTTTCTAACAAGCTAATACCAAGGTGATAATGCATGTGACGTTGCAGAACATATAGTACTGGTATAAAATGAGTCATTTGCTGCCATGTGTTCTGAGATTATATGTTAAAACGTCTCCCTGCTTTGAAAGTACCTATATGAAGTTTAAGTGTAATGTAAAAGGTGAAGTGATGTATTACTTCCAGTGGAAAAAAAAGCCCACACATTATGTGCCATACATAACCTGGAGAAGCCATAAACACTCGAGGCATAGCAGAATGTGCTAGGTAAGGACTTACCAAGTTAGTTTTAATGGAGATAATAAAAAGGCACAGCAGACCGGTGAGTTTTTCAAACATTCTTGCCACAGTTTTGAAGTTGTCTTCTTTCAACATTGTTTTAGGGAGTGCAGAACTATTAAAAAAAATCTTCATATACCTAGAATAATTGGAGGGGGAGGGGGAAGGAAACAGTCCTTTTCTTCCCACCTCAAATTTGTAATACCTTCCTATAAATTCTGCTAATACTTTCATAGATTATATTGTTTTTTCTACATTGTCTTCTTGACAGAATATGGTAGTGTGTATTTGACCTTCTTCCACTTTATGAATACAGCTTTCCTACAGGACAAAAATTTAACAGGGGTTGTACACTACTCAAATTCCCCTATTTATCACTGACAACAGGATGTCTCCAGTGTTGCTGAAGTACAGCTCTGATGGCTGGCAGCAATTCATCAGACAGGGGTAAGGTGGGACCATTCTGGGAAGGGCTTTACTGCTCTGCAACTGAGGTGAGAGAAATGGGTCTCTAATTCTCCATTTCCTCTATGATAAATAGTGCTGAATCAGAAGATTCTTGAAAGGTCTTACTCCATTTCTAGTGTCAGTGCAGTACCTTGAATGTGCGAACCGCAATATAAATGGCAAGCATTATTATTATTTATGCCTCTATAAAAATAAAAATCTTTTAAAAGGGTAGAAGAGGCAGAAGGAAATGGAATAAAAGGAAAACAAGGCAGGAAGCTACAGAAGATGGGCTATTTTCCTTATGGAGAAATAAAGACGAGGGTAGTAAAAGGAGAAAATTGAATTCATTATAATCAAGAAAATGGAAGGAAAGTTAAGAGAAAGAATAGAAAAAAAAATGTTTCCCATTGATTTTTCGCCCTGAATATCCAACAATTTTGATGAATATTAAGTACTATTATTGAAATAAAGGACTTTAATTATCATAATTAATCTGGGATATTAAGTGTCATTAGAAAACCAACTTCTGTGCTCCAGTTTTAGGCCAGCAGAACTCATCTGATACAATCCAGTGTTTTTGTGCTGTAACTTCACAGCAGTAAGTCTATGGGTTTTCCATGGGCCATCTTAGAAACTCAGGCTGCTTATTTTATCTCCGATACATTTGAATACTGAAGTGGCTCTTCAGCTGTGTAAACTATGATATCCTTGTGTATTTAAATAAGTCTCTTCTAATAATGCCAGGAACATAATTTAGTTGAGAGCTTGTTTCCAGAAATAATGTATACATTATAGGCATTATATTTAGTTTCAGCTTTTGAACAATGGAAAATTATGCAAAGATATTCTTCAAATGGTAGCAGCTCTTTCAGAGACAAAGAGACTGAGGGCTGTTAGGCTGGGAGCAGGACTTGATCTTCCTCGTGTTAGTGTAACAGTACAACCCAATTGTAGGGGGAGAAACAACAGCAGCACAAAAGTTAGCAGAAGGCTGAGTCTCAGCTACTTTGCATTTTACACAGTCATTTGTATGAAATCAGACTTCCCCATCCACTTCAGCTAAGGATAGTAGTACCCACTCTAGGCAGATGCAAACAAGCACACAAAGTCTGACTTTCTCCTAACCTTGTTCCTTCCGCAGGACAAATTTAGCTCTTTCCATTCATCAAAGCCTGTCAGACTAATCAAGCCTGATTCTGGTTTTGCTTACATCCCTGTGAACTGGGAGTATTCCTGTGTGTGTGATTCAATACATTTACATATGTTAAGAAAGACTACTAAAATTGGAACCAACATATTCAGCTGCCTTATTTTTTTTTTCTTTTTTTTTGGTTTTTGGGGTTCTTTTGCTTTTTTTTTTCCTCATACCCTTGCACCACAAATCAAACATTTCACCAAGTGGAGATTTCAGCTAGCTGCTGGTGCTCATGATCCCTTTATATTTGGCTCAGGAATTTCTTAATCTTAAACTGAGCTGCTCAATAGTGCTGTGTAGAATAATTAAATACACTGAAACAGTCTAAAATATAGCTTGTAGTTGTTGTGTATTTTTTCAGACCGAACTTTTCTTAGTTGGTCTATAGAAAAGGCTGCTCCAAATCATTATCGATGTTAAACTTACTACAAATCATTAATGACTGAAATGCTAATTGATAATAATCTGAGCTACTGTTCCTCTCACAAAATATCTCTAGCTATCATTAATTTTAATTGTTGAAGCAATTTTTCCTGACTATTTTATAGCACTAGTATGCAAATGCTGGCAGAGCACTCTGTACCGAAATGGGAAGATTTCTTATGATGCTGTTAGTTTGGAATAGATTATTCCTTATGGTGAAAGACAGTGATGGGGAAAAGGCCAACACTCAGAATGTTGCAAGGATATAGGCAACCTGGCTGTACCTGTCTTAACCTTGAGGACTGGAACCAGAGGAGAGCTCAGCAGTGAGACAGGTCAATTTGCAAACAGGATAATGTAGCTGATGTAAAGTCAGGTCTTATTGACTCAGGCTGCCTTTCACATCAGTGTGCACTGCCCTCCAGCCAGAGCTGGGGACCTGTCACCAACCTGCAACATCAGGACTTTCAAGCTGTGTCATCACTAGGCTAGGCACTCTCATCTGCATTGCTTTATGTCTGTCCAGCTCAAATACTGCTAGCATCCACTGATAAGCTTCCATGTGCATGGATACCGGAAGAGGGGACAGAGAAGAAGGGTCCTCAAAATTGGTTTCCCCCAGATTTTATTAAGATGTATGAATAAGTAAAGTCATAGGTCTTCTTAATCCTCCTTAACCATCATGGAAGGTACACAGGCAAATATCACAAAACATGCAAAAAGCTTCAACAATGTTTCCACCTAATCCATCACAAGAGAATCCAACCATAAGCTACAAAATTATTAGAAAACTGAGACCATCTAATAGTTTTGATTTGTATGTGGTTTATCATATGCAATATGTTATATTTAGTGTGTGCAATATATACTTGTGTATACTTGTGTCTATGCACAAGCACACCTGTGTTTTAAGTATGCACAGACATGTTGCTATGTATCAGGAAGGTGATGCATAGTGGCCTTTCATTTAAGTTTATTCTATAGTCTGTGTGGTGGTTTTCATCCAGTGTCCACCCAAACCTCCAGGCCCCACCTATCCCAGAGGGAAAGGGAAAAGGAGAAAGGGCAAAAACAGCTGAGAGATAATGGCAAAACAAACTCAGAGTGGCAAAATACTTAAATTTATTACTAACAAGATAAGAACTAAAACTAAATGTACTAAAACTAAAAAGTAAGAAATAAATCAGTCTTATGAACACCCCTCTCCTCCCACTCCTCCCTCTTTCCAGCAGTTCAAGGGAGCCGGGAATGGGAGCTTTGCAGGCGGTTCTTGTTGCTGCCATTGCTCTTGTCCTGGGGGTCAACCCATGGGGTGCAGTCGGGTCTCTGCACCCCGATGGTCCTCTGTGGGCTGCAGGGGGACAACCTGCTCCACCACGGTCTGCACCATGGGCTGCAGGGGGGCTGCAGCTCTTAGTCCTTCCCCTGCTCCCATGGGGTCCCTCCCACGGGAGACAGTCCTCAATAGACCTCTCCAACGTGAGTCCACCCGCTTGGGCAACACTTCTACCAGGGGAAAAAACCTGCTCCAGATGGATCTCCTTCTCCAAGAGTCATGGCTGCAAGTCTCTTACAGGATCTTGCTCCATCCTGGGCTTCCCACAGGGCAACAGCTCCTTCGGGCATCCACCTGATCATCCATGGGCTGCAGGGGGGTCTCCACACTCCGAAAGATCTCCACGGGCTTCAGGGAGAGAGGGGGGAAATAGCTTTCAGTCCTTCCCCCCCCACTGCTCCAGCGTGGGGTCCCTCCTTTGCCTCCTCCTGCTCTGACCTTGGTCTCTCTCACTCTGTGTTGTTATCTCATGACTGGAATTTCAACTGCGCAAAACACCTAAATTCTTAAATATGTTATCACAGAGGCGTGACTGTGATTCTTAATTGGCTTAATTTTGGCCACCAGCGGGAAGTTCCTCCTGGCCCTGGCTGTCATTGGCTCCACAAGACAGGAGAAGCTTCTAGCAGCTTCTAACAGAAACCATCCTGGAAGCCCCCCTTCTACTAAAATTCAGCTACAGAAACCCATGGCATTGAGTTAATGGTTGTGTTCCAGATCAGAGCTTTCTCCTTCACAGGTGCATGCTATCATTAGCATACAAAGTTCTGAGACAAAACAAAGTATTTATTTCTGATTTATGAACGTTTTTCTGATGTACAGATGTGAAAATGGCAGTATTGCATAGCCAACATTCAGTATTTAATTTATTAGAAACTTGAAGAGAGAAAAAATTATCAGCAGTGTTTAGTGACTTTATTTTGGGAAGTGAACAATGCACTTATGCCTGGAGGTGATCATTCAAACTGATGGCAGGAGATGAAGGAATTGGTAGTGCTGTGGCCACAGTTGCCTGTTTTACTAGCTTTGTGTGTAAATTAGAAAACATCAAGCTCCAGTCTTCCAGGCTGGTACCTTTTACAGGCACTACATTCATACAAAGAAATAAAACTTGGAAGGAAAAAAAATACCTGGTATATTTTTCATTTGTTAGAACAACAAAACAAAAAAGAACACAAGCTGACAGTTTCTACTCAGGTTTATGTTGAAATCAACATGTTGTGTTGATCTAAGCCTAGATATGTGTCTTTCTTATGCTAGTCAAAGCATATGCTAGTCACATTCACCATGAAAAACAGCATACTTTTAGCGAAGTTTTACTAATTTTTTGCTGACCTTCTTATAGCTGGAGGTTTATAATAAAATGTGAAGCATCTCAAGTAACCTGGGTCATCATTTTACTTATGACACTTTTTCACAGCCCCATTAACACCTATTGAAAAGATGTTTCCTGAGACTAAAATGAAATTAAATTACTAAAATGTGCTTTCCATAATTTCTTCTCAGTTTATTCCTTTAATTTGTAAGTCTCCAGTTATACCTTCTTAAGTCTCCCAACCAATTCCCATCCTCTTTAGAGCCCAGTGACAGTAAGACTGATATTCAGCCTTGTACCTTTAAGTTAGCAATAAGCACATCCTCTCAATTGTACCTTGGAGCTATTTTTATGCAAAAATCACCCAAAAGCATCAGCTGTGGTTTACAACTGAATTGATGTAGGCAAAATAGAGCGAGAATATCAACAACAAGAAGTAACAAACCTGAACCTAATTCTGTCTTCTCCCACTACTTGCTCACTTCTGACTCTTCGTGCTTACTCATATTTATTCCAGGCAGGAAAAGTTCATTTTGGCTACGTCTATGGCATAAGTGTCATTGGATGCCTCGCTATGCATGCCCTGCTGAACCTGATGAGCATCTCAGGAGTCTCGCATGGTTGTGTTGCAAGTGTTTTGGGCTACTGTCTGCTGCCCATGGTGATCCTGTCCTCTTCTGCAGTTGTCTTCTCATTACAGTAAGTACTAGTCTATTGCAACAGGAATCCTATGGAGAATAGTAAGTCAGAAGGCTGATGTTGTGCAAAACATTTTCTAAATTGTTAGGTAGTGAATTTTGACTTCTGAAGCTGTAAAGCAAAACACCAATTTTCCTTGTGTGTGTAGGTGGAAACAGGCAGAACTGGCCTGTGTTTGAGAGGGATGGTATACATTCATTTTAAGATGAGTCCTTAATTCCACTGCTTCTTACTTGGACTGAGAGTGCTGTTGATTTTACAGCAGCCTTGGATGTGATTTTGTTTTGCAGAGCCAACAGTGACCAATGGAGTAGCAATTTTAAAAACAACTGCTAAACTTTGGCTTTATATAGCTAGTTCTCCTGTTTCTTTTTTGTTCATAGTATCAGGACTCTCATCTTTATGTTTCCTTTCCTTCTGTAGACCGACTTCTGTGAAACAGAATGAAATACTCAAGTAGCCCTTAATGATTTGGAGAATTAGAACAAGTGTTTAAGTTGTAGTAGAGTTGTGTATTCCAAGGTTTAACTTGTGGTGTAATTGCAAACCTTAAAATAACCAAATACTTTGAAATACCACATGTGTGGTGGTGTATGTATCTGTGCACATGTAGGGCTTTGTTCAGTCATATGTATGTGGAGAGGAAACTTTTTGGAAAGCACCTCTTTACTCCTCATTTGGTAAGTCCTTTGAGATACAGACTGTGTTTACCTCACTGTTCACATACAGCAAAGTACAAGAAAGATCTATATCTTGCCTTAAGGCCATGATCAGTTATTTTACCTGTTAACATGTTACTAATGGTGGTTTCCTCCTTTGTCTTTGTTGTTCTCTCACATTTTTAACTCTCCAGTCTGTAACATATGAAACTTGGCACCTGATGAATAAGGAAGTGCCCCTGTTTGTTTCCTTTGGAAACACAGTATTCTTTCATATATTTAAGGAAATTATGTAGTGGAATGAAGATTTTAGCACAGTTGTTGTTGTGGGTTTCTGTGAAGTTATGATGGCTTAACCTGACCATGTTCCAAGTGTTCCTGAGCTGTCCATGATAAGATGGATAGCAGTAACACTGAAGAAGCCATTTATTCTCTCTTCTACACTTCCCATATTTTCTTGATTAACCTGTTTAATAATCCAGCTTAACAAAATGTGTAGATACATAATGGTAAGACCGATGAGGTGAACTCCAAACCAGATGTTACAACTGTGCAGGGTATTCTTGTCTGTACAAGGAATCTCCAATCACACACTACACATTTGTAAAATGCTTCAAATTTACAGAAAGGACATATTGTGAAAATCTGTAAATGCTATATTGTGATAGCCTTTAGAAAATGAAACTGTTATTTCTAAAATGAATTGAAAATGTTACGTACCTATTGACAAAATTCTCCAGTCTTTTCTCATTTGGTATATGAAATTGCTTAAAAACAAGTACCAGGTGAACTGTTGCAAACATGCTATTAAAATTAACTGGCAACTTTTAAATCCAAAATACACTTCATTATTTTTAACTGAATGACTTGTTTAAAATGGCAAAGGAAAGAAAGCAATACATTCATGGGTGGCTTTTTTAATATTTATAAAAATTATTATTTCTATTTCAAAGTGTAAAGAACTAACCTCAATGTTAATTTTCACAGAAAATACGCCTATACTTTATTAAGTATAATAATGCACTCATCTATTACAAACATATGTAATAATTAAATAATTCTCAATTTTCATAATTAGTTATTTCACTGGAAGTAAACAAAGCAATATATGGAACATTTTGGGTGCTGAATAGCACCAATGACAAAATTTGCATGGAACTAAGTTTGTTTGTGTCCATCTATGTTTCTGATTAATTGATTAATCTGTTGATTAAGCCATCTCTCTAGCCTAATCAACAGACTTTTTTCCTGGAAAAAAACCCAACAATTCTTTACTATCAAATCCCCAAACAGAATGGTCAAGCTATTTCCATAACTAAACAGTGAAGGAAATGAATGTAAGAGTGGAGAAAAAAGTTCTTAGACCCAGCCAACACAAAGGACCTATCTGGTGACAGCATCTTCAGGGTGTGAGAGAAAGGGTAGTGAAAAAGGTCAATTCACGTCTGTCTCTCCATCTCAATCTCATGCCAGCACAACCCCAGGCCTCTCGGTCACTGTGAACATGACTTCTGCCTTTTGCCCTTCCCTCACGATAGAGGATTTAACCTTCATGGACAGGCCAGAGAAAAGCTCTCTGCCAAACTATTTCTTTTGACAAGAATGCACTGTTACACTGAGGATTGAATTTGTAAGGGCATGGAGGTATCTCTTTGTTCCAATATGATTTTATGTTGCCTTTCCATCCTGCTCTCTGCCAGTCCATTGGACTTCAGTCCAAGGCAGAGCAGCCACAGTATAAATTGTCCCTTGTGACCCCCTAAGGAGTTATTACACTAGTTGAAAATTGTCATTGCTGTTGCATCCCATCCATCTGCCAGCAAGGATATCCGCTCAAAGAGCCATCCATACTAGTTCTGAATTTCTGACTTTAGGTGAGCAACTTAGCAACTCCTCCTGGAGCAGGGGTCAGAAACTTGCTTCACAAAGCTTGGTGTAAATTCCCTGAATGTCACCGTGTAGGTTTAAAGAACACTTAAACTGAGGATATTAAATCACATGGTCTCTAATGTTTTATTTTTAATGTGAAGTTGCAATGAGGTGCTGAGTCACAGTAAAATCAATTCTCTCCTTCCTCCCTCAAACTCCCAACAGCTGACAACCCTGAGTATCTTATTGGTCTGGAGACTGGATTGCTAAGAAATGAACTATTTTATGTTATATAATTGCATTAAAGAAACTAAGCCAATTGCATAAGGAGAGCTTTACTGATCATGGTTTAATTGAAATAATAATATTAGTGGAGATGATACCTGATAAAAAGACCAACCTGAGCAAGTATATGCAGTCTATTTCTCCCTTCTGATTCTGTTATGGTGATGCTCTGGAAGAGTGGGATTCCAGGAAGGCCTTTAGGAACTGGCAGAGGTTCATTCCTTCTTAAAGTCCTTGAGACTGACACAGCAAGAGTGTGTAACACAGCTAGTTTCATTATGTACTTCAGCAGTATATTATGCACATGATCTCATGCATTTTACAGAAGCAGGCTGCAAACAGAGTGCACATAAAGCATAAGTGAAACATTTATTGGTAAAATTTTGGCCCTACAGGGTTTAATAGTGAGCCCTCTGTAATCTTCAGGAGTATTTCAGTGGGCTTTCAACCACAGACCCTTAATCATCAGTTCTCCAGGCCACCCTGCTCCTGAGAGGTGGCAGAACACAACTTCAGAAGAGAGCAACTGTCACCACAGGGCAGGGTGGAAAATCACCTTTCTTTCAGTGTGCACAGAAGGATGCCAGGATGAGCAAAATATTTTTCCTTAGTGGTTCTTTTCTAATTCCTTACTTTTTGCTCCCTGTTCTTCCTTTTTTAAAAGGCCAGTCGAGCTTTTTCCTGGAAAACCATCATCACCTTTCTTCCTACCCAGCTGACGTATGAGTCTTTAAGAGACTCTCCTCAGGGTCAAAGGCACACTTAAAATATGTGCTGTGCTTTACAAAAATGCAACCTCTCCAGGTCATCAGGATTCCTGATGGAAGAGCAGTAGTGTCATTTTAGAACCTAACAACTTCTACGGGATGATTTTGGCTGAAATAGAATCTTTGCTAATTTTAATATTAAACTATAGCTGCTGCATCTGCTGGAGTCCCAGAAGATTTATTTGGAAGTGCATTGTCCTTTAAGCAGTACTTCTGGAGATGCTTTTATCCATGCTGATGAAATTACTTTTTTGGCTATGGTCACAATTTTAATTTGTTCTTATTCTTGACTTTCATTACAATAGTCAGTCCTCGGTTCTACCAGTGATTGTTATCTTTTCAACAACAAGCTGCTAGACACAAACTTGAGTTTGGAAAGAATTGATGCTGCATTTAATAATATGTGAACTCTGTCATGTTTCTTTTGTGATTTTGTTTGTTTGTTTTTGTTTTGTTTCTCCTAGGGGGATCCCAGGAACTTTGTTAGCTCTGTTTATTATTGGATGGTGCAGTTTGTCAGCCTCCAAAATTTTTACCTCTGCATTGGCTATGGAAGGACAGCAGCTCCTGATTGCATACCCATGTGCTTTACTTTATGGACTTTTTGCACTTCTAACGTTTTTTTGAGATGTATTTTCTGGTAGTCTTGTTTCAATCTGTTCATGGTTATTGGAGGGGCAAGGAATGAATTATTAGATTTAGATTATTTTTAGTTTGCCTAGAATTGCATTAAGTTCTATTAACAAAATTATATTCTATGACTTACTGTTTTTTTTCCTAATGGCTAATAATGAAATCAAGCTCACAGGTAGATGACCTCAATAATAGTGCTTAGACAGTCTTACAGTTTAAAAAAAACTGTATTGAGTAGGTAGTAAAAATGAAAATAATATTAAATAAATTATAATTAAAAGAAAAATTTTGTGCTGAGTGTTTATAATATAATACATGAGCTAAAGAATAACTGGAATGCAATTATGGACAAAGTCATTCAAGCAAAAATGCATATTTATTTGTTTTTAAAAAAAAAAGCAATTTGACATCTTATATAATTCCTAATAAATATCCAGAATTTATATGAGTGGGTTTGGTGTTTTTTTATAATGGAAGACTGAGTGGCCCTGCTTTGTGATATTGAAGAATTGCCCAAGAACATGTTGATATAACAAAGAGAGGAAAATAGGAATGTCTTGGTTTTTCTTTTTCTTTTCTTTTTTTTATTTTTTGTTTAAAGAGCTGTTGCTGTCCAAAACACCTTTTGCCTGTTTGTAATGTTATATCTTAAAATTGCCACTAACCACTGCCCTCTATAACTGCAGAAAAGCGACGCACAAAGTAAAAGCAACTCCTAAAAAAGACTCCTGAAAGGCAGAATTGTACTTGAGGAAGCAAAATACAAACATCCATAATTCTATCTGCCCCATAAAAAATCTATTTGCTGATTTTAGTTTTACAGAAATGAAGCAATGAAGCACAGAATGCACAAGATGATGATTTAAAATATGATATTAAAAATATCAAACCATTAAGAGGAACTGGAGATACGTGTGCAGTCACAATAAGAACAAAATCAAGTATTCAGTGATAGATAAAATTAAGGTAGGTGTAGAAAGAGCTAGGAAAAAAAAGATGAAAAAAGAGAAATGTGAAGGAAATAAATTGCAGCAGATTATTCAATCAGTGTTTTAGGCTGTCTTTCTTCTTGATGCCTATTTCTATGATCTTTATTGTCCTCAAATTTATTGATTATTTTGAACTCTTTGGTGAATTGGTTGCAAAATATTTCTCTCTCTAGAGAGAGAGCCAGTGAGTCTGATACAGGGGGTTCCGGTACTGCAAGCACTTTTGCAGAAGCTTATTATAGCAAAACTGCTCAAGAATGCATAAAATTAATTGTGCTCCTAATCCTTTTAAGGTCAAAGGTAAATTAGATGATTAGTTTGTCCTCAAGCTAGTGACTGTTTCTGAATTGAAAGAGCCTTTGGTAAAAATACTTCCTATTGCTGTCATATTTGGGTTTTTTTAAGAACTGATACAAACCATTCTGGAAATCATTTTACCCAACTCCAGGGAAACTAGTTCAGACTAGAGGTTATGACAAGCAAGCAAAAGGTAATGTATACTTAACCAATTCCTTAAAAAAGCATGACTCAGTTATGGGGAAAAATTGCTGCATTTATCCATTTCTTTGCTGAAAGGCTACAAAAACAGGCACAGAGTGACAAAGCTGGAGGTATGGCCCTGGAGCAAATTGTGGCAGGTTCTAGTTGCATGTAAGTGGGAAGTGTGTGAATTTGGAAGATCAGCAGTTGTGAGCATGACAGATTCAGCCCTGCTGTATCAAGGAGTAAATTTGCCAGTAATGAGGCACAGATAAACATATCAAGTGACTCCAGGGTATGGATATAAAAATCAGGTCATTTGATTTACCATAAACTGATGGTTCTGATGTCTGAATGGAGAAAGATTCATATGGTTGCACTTGTTTAAGAGTTCAGAGAAGATTATTGCTTATTGTTTAGTAATATTTAGATCTGTTTTTTGTCTTACACTTTCTATTCTCATTCATAGAGACTAAAACAAGTATAAAATGGTTCTATTCTGCAGCACTTTATATTCATTCTTGTCCTGATCTGCATGACATAATGGCAGGGGAACCAGTGAATCAAGCCATCAATTTGTTTTTTGACTTGTCATAGACAAGTCAAATTATTTGTGGGGAAAATGAACACCTTGAAATTTTGCCACAACATTTACAAAGTAAATGGTAATCTAATTACAGTTTTATGTTTATTCTCTTAGAATTTGTAACTTTTTCCTTTTCTTCACTGAGACACGTCTTCATCATTTTGAATGCTATCTTCTTAATTCCAGTAACTCCCCTTGCTTTACTGTTCAGCTGCACTGATTTCCTTTTACCTTTTTCCAAGGGATTTCTAGTGAGGGGTACCTGTTGGTGGTGTGCTCCCTAGATGGTGTCCTTCAGGGGTCTTTATGCTGACTGAGAGGGTTTAGCTCTCCTGGGTGTCCTTCTTCTACTTTCAAATAAGATTCCTGATTTTAACCTTGTTCTCATTTCTGAAGGTCAGCACAGCCATGGTTATGCTTTTGGCCTTGTTATTCCTGTGTGTGCTTCTTGAATCTAAAAATATTATGGTCACTGTAACAAACTGTTACTTCCTCAAAAATAAATGTTTTAAACTGATCTTAGATCAAAATAATATGTGTATTTGGTAATAAACTGTTGTTCTGACTCTCTGGACAACCTTTCCCAACACCATCTAGCTTTCCTGTATTTTCTCTTGCCTGAGTCATCCTATTTATCTCCCTCACATCATTCCATGAAAGGTTAAATACAAGCCTGGCAAACTGTTACTTTCACCTTGCCAAAGAGAAGATTATAAAATAGTAGTGGGTCACATACTGATTTTTAATTCATGTTTCCCCAAAAAAAAGACTAAAAAAAAAAATGCAGTTTCTAATCTGTCTTTGGTTTCTTGTTCTTCATACCATGCATGTGAAAGTTCAGTTCTGAATGTGTTTTCACACACAAGAATGGGCACTTAGGTTGTTTCTGTTAGTTCAGATGGTGCTATCAGTGTTGGACACAGGCAGTATGGCAGAGGTGTAGGAGACAAAGTGTTTACCACTGCAGTTCTTGTGTGCCAGATACACTCCAGGTCACCCTCAGAAACAAGCTTGCAGTGTTCTGCTGTAAGATAAATATTTTGCTATTCTACTGCAATTAAATGCAGACAGATATGAAGTGAGCATGCTCTGAGTGAGGGGAGACCATATAGCATGTGACTGAGTATGCAAGGACAATAAAATTGTTATATCTGACTAGCAGCTGCTGGCAAAATTTCGGGTTCCATTCAGAGACCTTGTCTCCTTGGCAAGCTAAAGTGGTACCAAGCTTCCACTGTTTATCAAAAATGGTCTTGTCACATGTCATGTCTAATGGGTTATAATACAGACCTTGAATGGTTTAACTATTGGTAAGCTGAATTGAGGACTGAAAGCTGCTGACACATTGAATTGGACACATGCTGTGCTTCCTGGTGAAAAAGCTCCATTAGCAAGAGGTAATATTTTTCTGTTTTTCTTAGCTTAGAAGCCACAGAAGGTTTATATACAAAACAGTGACCTCATTTCATGACTGCGTTGTTTATGTCATTTGAGAATGAGACATGACAGCTCTGTGTCTTGCCTTAGACCTCTCTTGACACCATGTTTTTTCAGCTTCTTGCTAAGCACCATCATTTTCTCTTCACTGAATGATCTTTTGCAATAATGTTGATTTACTCATCTTTATTTCTATGAATAATGGGTATAAATGAAGCAAACAATTCAAGAAATAGTACGTGTTATAAATTTCCTTTTTACTCCCTTATTGTCATGAATGTATTTATTGGTCATACTGTTGTGGGGTTTTTCACGCCTGGCAGCTAAGAACATACATATGTATATGATATACATATACATATGTGAAAATAAAAATATGCATGTATGATAGGTTGCAAGACACTGGAGCTACAAGAAATTTATGCCACTATTTGAGGGCATCATAACAGCATGATATCACCAATCTGTTGACCCAGCCTGGGAGATGATGCATATCCTTTCAAAGAAATCAGCACTTGCAGCATCTGATAAGACCTGTGGAGAATCATTGGACATAATGGCAAAGCTCATGGTGACATAATGCATTTGCTGGTTAATGCATTTTCTGACAGATAGCAATAGGCTACAGGACCAGCAAGTAATGGGTTACTGCAGCTTAATGACTACAAAAATTAACTTGCATAATTAACGTCAACCTGCCTAGATCATTGCAATAAGAAATTGATCTCTACTAGTGATAGCACTACTAATGGATATGTTGTTTTTTAAATTCTGCTCTCTGACAAAATTTGCCTTTCACTGATTCCAGTTCAGTTAGCCTCTTGCCTGTTTATTCTAAGCAAACTGCAATAGTGCTATGAGAAGTACTGATCCGGTAACTGTAGGCCATGACTTGTCTGCTTAAACAATCTCACCTCCTCAATATTCCTGATGTTGCATTCTTAGGAGAGGTCAGAGCACGCACAACGGCTGTGTTTTAGTCGTGTGCCAAGTTATTTTGAAAGAATAACATCTGTGACAATGACAATATGTTTGCTGTGATTACAAAGCACATTTATTAGAGTTACAGTCTCTTCATTAGCTGGAAACTGCCCAGTGACCTTGGTGCTGCATCACTGAACTAGATGAACGATGCAATTCACAGCAGTCTGCATACAGTTGCATAATAAAGACCTTGGCCAACACACACTCTCTGCTATGGTAGCATTTTAATTACAATTGCAAAAAACAAAAAATCTTGCCATGGCATTAAGTGATAATGAGTGAAAAGAGGTCACAGAAACCCCGGACACTCATAGTTGTAAACACAAGAGACCACATGGAAGCCACTGCTTTGCAGAGAGCAAGGGGTAAATTTTCAAAAGCACAAAGGTCAGTCCTATCAAAAGTCACTAAGATCTGAGCTCAAGTGTGTACTCTGGTGGATTTCCTGACAGCCTCTTGACAAGCACCCCTGAGCAATCAAAGTGCAAAAAGCCACCAGGCTACTACATGCAGTCTCCCAGAAGACTGGTGACCCACATATAATTTTGAGTAGAGACAGCATAAGCAGTTCACTCAGTGTGTGGTTGCAAAATGTAAACCCTGAATACAACTTTTTTCCTTTGTTTTTTTTCAGTTTGTTTAACCATCATCCCTGGACATTGAGTGGTCACAGTTTGTCTTGCTCAAGCACTAACAGCTTCTTATCTCAGCTCTAAATGTATGATATGGAGTTTTACCAGCCTCTGGCTTTGTTCGCCACTTTAGTAGATTGTTGGTGGCTCTCAGTTCTGACCCTTAGCATCTCTTCTCACTCTGATTCTTAGCCAAAATTATTCTCATTCCTTATATTTTAGTTCCTGGTTTCTGGTTCTAAGTTCATGGGTTTAGTCATAATGTTACCAATTAACAGTCTGCACCCTTGTATTCCTTTGATATTCCGCCTACCTTCTAGAAAATACAGCACATAGGAAGAAAGTGTGCTAGTGAACAGTGTGAAAATATTTTGGAAATAAAATCCTATCAGCACTTGGCCATCACAATGAGTCTACACCTTACTGTGCAGTTAAGATTATATGTCATCTAATCAGTAGTGTTGAGAGAGAAACTTCTAATACGTTTTGTGAATAAAGGGTAGTAGTTTTAATGCAAATACCTTGTTGATGCCTGAAATACGATCATGGCCTTAGAGGTGATACAACTGCATATCTTGATGGAAACACTCCAGAAACGAATACTCTAATGTTTAAAGAGGCATAAAGGGATCACTAGATTTTATCTCTCCACTGTAGAACAATGCGGTAGTCATGCACTACTGTTCCATCACTCTTCTGAATTGCAAACTGAATGGAGAAAGAGCACTGTTGATGCACTGCAGAATGTGAAACAGTTTAGGCAGTTACTTCTTGTGAAAAGTAGTAATGACACTTGGATCTTCAGAAGAAGTAGGCGTGATAATGTGATCCACTTTAAAGTGCACTTGTGCATTTTGCTTGGTGAGTCAATTTGCTGGAGGAAGATGATACTAAGTGACACTAATAACCACAAAAAGGATGAGTGCAGCATAAATTTGCTTATATTTCAGACATTGTGCACATGGTGCATAGAGATCTGCAGAGTGTTGCAGAGTAGCAGCACTGCGATATATCTCACCTGCATAATGAGTACTGCTGAATAACTGTTGGCACTGTGTAGGAAACCCTTTGACTGAGATATGAGCATACCTAATGCTTCCTGCCTTATAAAAGGACCACTTCTCAAAAGAGAAAATCACCCTGGAGATGTGAATTTCTGAGGGCGGACATTGAGGTGAAATGTTTAATGGAGCACTTTGCAGTTTGCTTCACCGCCTTTATACTTACATTCTGTCTTTCCAGCACACCGGTCTGATTATTGCTTGGGTTCTGCTGCAAAGAAGGAGGCTCAGATCAGTTGCTAAGGTCAGTTGCTAAGAATACCCTGAAGTGCAGCACGAATCTCCTCATAAGTGTCCACTGGACTCACAACCTTTGTTCGGTGAATAATGTAGAGATGGTTTTGCTAAGATAAATCATGCCTCTCTCCCTGCTGCTCTTGGCCAGAAGATGTATGTATGGCTGTTCAGCTCCTAAGCTGTGTCTATAGCTTACTGAAGAGCTATGGTCCCCATATGAGCACAGTTCTTACAGATCCTTCATCTGGTTCCAATCCATGAAATATTACATGTTCTACACGATCAAGCAGAATGAAACATTTTCATATTTCAGACAAATTAAAATTTTCTGACTGTTAAAGCAGAATCATATATTCAAGAAAAAAAAAAAAAGGCAGGAAAGGACACTGGGAGGACATTCAACCATCCTGTCTCAAAGGTTTGACACAGCTTCTGACACCATGATATGACAGGGTGTCTTTCCTTTAAAACTTTAACCTTTCTCTCAATACGTCCTTCAGATAACTATACTGAAGACCTGCACCTTCCTTTAATGGTAGATGACATATACTGGAGAGTGTATGGTTGTTCTTTCTGTGTGTGTGTGTGTATATGTGTGTGTGTGTGTGTGTGTGTGTGTGTGTGTGTGTGTGTGTGTGTATGTGTATGTCCTGACAGGGATGTTGAAGGTAGGTACACTAACAACAGACTGATGGTTATCTGGTTTTGAGTCATTAGGTTACAAGAAAGACTATGGAGGAAAAAAAAAAAAAAAAAAGAAAGGCCTCCCAAAAAACCCAACCCAAACCAAACAAACAAACAAAACTCAAAAAACCTGCTGGAGGATACCTACAGAGTCCAGTTTCAGACTACACATCCTTAGTGCTGACTGCTGGAAACTCAAAGGCCGTACCAGGGGAAGAGTCACTCCATAGATACCTGGTTCTTCATGTTTTTTATTGAAAATACACTTCTGACTATCAGAAAAGGGATATAGAGCTAGATCTGGCTTTGGTCTCACAAAAGACCATAATTCTTATGTTTATAATTATTATCCTCCTCCTCATGATTATTATGCAGTGCCTAATGGCTAATCAAGAATGATACCTAGGCAATGTACAAGCAGAGAATAAGGCCTCTTTCCCAAAGCAGCTTATGCTGGTGAAATATGACTGCTGTAGCAGCACCCAACTGCATTAAAAATATCATTGCATTAAAACACTGCAAAGCTTTCTCTCTCCATAGCCTGACTAGAGCACCACAGAAGGCATTTTGCTCTGTAATCACTGCAGTAGGGTACTAATGATCTTGTTGGGCTTTGTGTGCTTTATTACATAGTTTGCATACTTTGTGTACTTGCATATTTTCTAGCTGTGCCAGTCATATTTACATTCTGATTGCTTAACAAAAACAGTGCTGTACATTTAAGGAAAGTTGCAATGCAAACATAATGAATGGCAACAATAGTAATATCCTTGATCCCTACAAATCCCTATGCATGTAATGTCATGCTATCACATATGAATGAACCAGAGAATGTGAAGTTACAGGCATCGGTTGGTACATAAATTGTTTACATGTTTACCAAAATTTTTCAAACTGCTCAAGTAGTTAAGGGGATAAGGTTTTGTCTGTTAAAAAATGGAATTATGGCTAATACACCAGACTTAGACTTTATTAAAGTCAGGCATTTTTCTGGATTTCCTATCAGAGACCCTGTGCAGTAGTTGCGGCTTTGAATCATAAAGGGGATTAATGAGGTTTCCCAGTGATTTCCTTTATATATATACATCTCTCAGCATCTGGCCCTGAGACTTCTCAGCAAAGATAATGAGAAATCATTATCTTCAACGTTTCATAAAGATGCTGTGAGGACAGCTTACTTCCTCTAGAAATTACCAGGCACTCAGATGATGGAGCCTGAACTCAATTCACAAAATAGTCCTTTCCCAAATTAACAAGTTTTCTTTTCACTGGGACACAAGTTCCCCATATGAGGGAGCCTTAAACTCAGTGGACTTCATATCAGATGGCATGGCCCTAATGATGAATGACGGAATATATGAATGACAAAATCTGGTAGAGTCAGATGGGCAGCCTCCAGCCAGCAAGATGCTCTCCTGCTTGCCATGTTCTCCCTTTCCTTTTCCTTTCCCCTGCTTTTTCTCTGTCACTGTACACCTCAATTGTTCCCAGTGAGCACATCTCCCTACTGTGAGGAAGTTAAAAAAAAAAGATCTCAGGCAGAGTGTCTGTCTCTCTCCCTTCGATCATACTCATTAAAACTTCCAGGAAGCAACCTGAAGAGAGGAAAACACAGATGTCCCAAGGCCAAGATGAATATGAACAAATGTGACAACTCCCATTCCTTGTTTAGAAGTCTTGGTTTTAAAATATGAAAGACATAACTGGCACAACAGATGCCTCTCATGTGAGACAGCTGAGAGCAGTAGAGGTACTTTTGCCAAATCTAAACCCATCACCCACACCTGTGTATATTGGCCAGTGTACTGTCAGGTAGGATGAACTGCAGGAAGACTTGGCTCCTCTGTCCCACAACAACAGTTAGGAAATGGACTCCAGCAAAAATCAATACTGCTGAAATCCAGACTCCAAGTAAGGACTACTGAGTGACTCTTACCCAGACATTAAGTATCCCCAACATGTGATGGGTCCTCATTTTTTATAAAACTTCAGTATTTCCTGCACATCCTCTGACTTTTTGTTTCACGGTCGCTGTCCACAGTTACGGGTGCCAGCTATGCAGCAACAGCCTTGACTGGCAGGACCAGTCAGGATCCAGCACACTGCTCCCTGTTAAATTGCTCCCTTGGTAAATTGCTCATGTGACCTCAACAAGGTATTGGTTCAGTAGTCATGAGCTGACTCAATGAAGAGCTTTATTTTATAAATTGTCTATAATGTTTCAAGTAATCAAATATCTGTAACTCTGTTGCTAAATCTATTCCTGTATGTTATAATCAGTCCAATGAGTTCCAGAAGTATTTTTGCAGTAAACTTCACTAATACCTGTATTCTGCAGTTCAGTGTGACAAGGCAATGTGCATGGTCAGCAGTAACTCTTTACAGTGGTTAATCCATCACATGCTCTCAGTATTCTATTTATTACTATTTATAGTAGTTCTTTATAGGACTTCATCATTTATAGGGCATACTCCATTTCAGCAAAGAGATGCACAAGTGATTTTTTTTTTAATAGATCTGGTGGTGTGTTTAAAACAGAAATGCAAACTCTCATTCCATCTGAAGGAACAGCAACACAAACTGAGTGAGGGACAATTAGGTCTTACTAGTCATAAAACTTTTGAAGCACTAGAAAATCTTTTGCTATTTTACCTCAGTGTGTTCTAGGATGTACTTCAGAGGACCATGTTTACAATAAATCACTGGTGGGTTACAAATTTGCTGCAGGCATGGGCATACGTAGATGAGATGTCCAGAAAGAATCAAGTGACAAGAGTGCACTGTTTGCAATTTCAGGAATACAAAGGTAACTTAAGCTGCTATGTCTCAGATATCAGTTAACTTGGCTCACTGAAAGAGCATTGCATAGCTTTGTGTAAGTTAAAAGTATGGAGAAGAGTAAACTGTGCTATTCTTTATACTTTTGAATACAAACACAAAGAACTGGGTCAATGCCTTAATCACAGAAATGCTTATATTATTTTGCTTATTCCATTTCTTATGTAGTGGGCATTTTATAAAGCTACATTCCATTATTAAGGAACTTGAGCTGAAATCATATAACAAGGGAAAGGAAAGTTAAGATTTGCAGTCAGTCCAAAATGTTTCTTTCATACTAATTAGTGTGATCCTAGGCAAGTATTTCTATATCATCAGAGCAATTATACTGAGTGAACTATTTTCATTATTTTCTTCTAAAGTCAGCTGTTCTTTAGATTAATTTCTAATAAATAGCAAACAGAGAAAATAATTTTCGACCTTATTTGGGTACTGCTCAATCCCCTATCCAAGTCAATGGAAATCCTTTCACTAGACTCACTGGCATTAGGGTAGAGATTTATTTTTCTCTATGAAAACTGAGAACACAAGTTCCTGATAGTGATGGTGGGTACCATTTCAACTATTCATAAACTGTATATCAAATGCAGTATAATAGATATCCACACATATCCCAATATTATTAAAACTTTTGGAAAAGTGCACAAGGAACAAAGGGAGATTTGTCTCACTTTTTGTTTTCACTTGCTAATCAGTCTGGTTGGTGAATAGGCTGTGATCAGTCCTTAGGGTTTTTATACTAGTGATGACTCGTGATGTTCTTGTAACCCTGTCATACTGTTCAGGCACAATTAGGCATGCACAAAGAGATGCTGTGACTAAACTATATCTAGTTTCAATGTATAAAGCAATCAGTTCTCTATATAATTGATGTAAGACATGTATAAGGGCCTCAGTGAGCCACTAGGCTATGCCAAGGAGACACCCAGAGAGTTTCTGCTGAATGTTCTTTCTCAGTCTCTAGTTGCTGTCCTCCAGCTAATTGTGTTTCCCTCAGAATGTTATATGTTTCTATGTTTTCTCTTATGACTCTGCTACAGGCTTCCTCACAGCTTTATCTCACAACATTGGATTTCCATAACCATCTTACTGAAAGTTTTATAGCTAGGCTGGTTAGAGCAATGGAGGTGGGCATGCTGGAGTTAAAAATACCAGGTGTTGATGAATACAAAGGAAATTGAATTTTTTTTTTTTTTTTTTTTTTTTTTTTTTTTTTTTTTTTTTTTTTTTTCTTTCCTCTTTTTTTTTTTTTTTGCCATTCCCTCACTTCTTCTGCAGTCTTCCCACTCTGTCACTACTCTGTTCCCATCCACTGTCCTTCCTGGGTTCACTGGTCCACTTCCCTGCATCTCTATTTCTCCCTAAAAGTTCTTCATGGGATTCTGCATTATGCTGGGGAATGAAGTGCCAGCAGTAGGTTGAGAACCCAGCAAGCATGATGGACACCACCCATTTCTCCTCCCTACATCTGGTGGGTGGCTTTGGGAAGCTGTTTAGGCAGCACAATCCCAGATATTCTCAAAAGGATGGGGTTTACAAAAGTCAGTTCAGGGAGTCTTGGCAATACTAAACATGACTAGGCTGGGCCCCTAGATACCAGAGAGTTTGATATTGTTCATTATACATTTACACTTCATTGTTCAATATGCATTTATAACAGAAATGTATGGTAGCAATACCCCCCTCACCATATGTTCTTACAGCTGCATCATCATTATATGTAAGTCAGTGTACTCTGGTGACTCTGATCAAGGCATACCAGCTATACTGTCTGTCAATCCAGCTCACAATTTTAAAGTAATGGGGAATGTTGTTTGAGTACACAGTACTCCAAGCTGGTGCAGAATGTACAGTTTAATCCACAGGTTCCTGCAGTAAGGGGAATTACTTTTCCATCCAAGTAGCAACTGATACTAAATACCATTCTAGTGTTCAGGATGGAAAAGTAGTGCAAAAAAAAATCAGATTTTACTCTGAGTTGCACTACAGTAGACTTGGATCATTAGCAAATATCAGTGGCTGAATTGTAGAGATATCAAAACCTGAGATCTCTGGCCAATATCAGATAGCGGGTCAACAGTTAGGTTTAAGGATAGAAAAATAGACAGTTTCCTAATTTCTACCTTTTTTTTCCCCCCCATAGTATGAAATAGTTGTGACATACCTGAAAAAGAAAAGTTTGTGTTAAAAAAAATTGCTTTCACATTTTTAATGACAAAACTTGAAAGCAGGCACCTTCTGGCTCAGACAAACATTAATCAGTAGAAGCAGGTACTTGTAAATAAATTAACTCATGCCACAGTCTCCTCTACACCTCTTTCACTTCAGAAGCTGAGAAATCACAATATACCTTAGGGAAAATGGTCTTATTTGGAATTGGTATCTAAAAAGATCCTAGGGAAGAAATAAATACAAATCAGAAGTAAAATAAATGCTTGTCTCTAATGAAAATAAGGAGGCTGTTGATTGGTTTGTGATTCTTAACACCTACAAAATTGGGGTCACTATTGGGAAGGGGATCAGTCAGTTTCTAGTCTATTTCTTTGGTGCAGCATTATCAATTCATCAGAAATATAAAGGGAAAAGTCCAACAAAGCTTGAGGCTTGGGCAGAATTCATTATTCAGTACCCAACTTTTTCTCCATGAGATGCATATTTAGTACAGAAGATATATATTTATCTGCTGAAGAACTCTACTTGGATCCAAAAGCTTTTCCCTGCTAAAGCTCTGAAAGGTTTTTTGGAGATGCCTACTCTACAACAAGTCCATACATATCCTTAAGGGAATTGTGAATTATGCCTTTATTTACTTTTAAAGATATTTTTGTAAACTATCAATGCAATGCAAAGATTTACAAGCATAGCAGGTCATCTTTGCTTACTGATTCCAGAAATGATGCCTATAAAATCGCAATCCCAAGTAATGTTTCATGCACAAACTGCATTGGACTAATGCTACAGTTAGTCCAAGGAAAAATAAATTATTTATCCTGATAATTTCTGTTGTCTTGGTGAATTCCAGGCTTGTTTTATTCCCGTAGGTTTTATTTAATTTTTCAAATGAATCATAAAAGCACTGTGCCATATACCCACCTTCTCTGTACAGCCCTCAGACTGCTCCCAGCAGTGTAGAATCAGAGTAACCATTAAGCACTGGCTTACCCCTGGCTGCATAGTTGCGGGTAGCTTCTCTATGCTAACAATAAAATATTACATTATATGATTGGGGGAAGTGAATGCAAGAAAGGAGGGAGAATTTTCACTTTCATTGCAATATTCTACCTGTCTGCTGCAGTAGTTTTATTAGGTGTGAATGTGGATGAAAGGATTTAATAGAATACTCCTTTACTGGTAGTGTCTCTCTGCACCCTTTAATAGAGGGCATAAAGATTTCAGTTTTAGTTAAGAAAGAAATTATGATCATTGGTTAAGAATTCAGTTATGCTCCTTGAATAATGGAAGGCTAAGAGGCAAAAGAGGTTTTTGTGTAGAGAATAAAACATCTGTAAATGTTGAAGACTTTTAGGGTTTCAGTCCATATCTCATTTAGGAGTTAAGGCTCCATGAAGGTAATCTACAGTCCCTGCCTTTCTATCATCACCATGTTTTTCACATGCAAAATGGAAAAATAGATTGCAACTTTACTGTACAATGAGTCCTTGTTGCTCTTCATCTATATGCTTAATTTTTCTAGAAAAAAAACCATACAGTTCTGCTAAACTACTTTAACAATTAGCATAACCATCCATTTTTGGGAAACAAAAAAACAAAACAAAACAAAACAAAACAAAACAACAACAAAAATAAAAACACACAAAAAACCCCACAAAACAAAAACAAAACAAAACAAAACAAAAACAAACAAACAAACAAAAAAACCAAAACAAACAAAAAACAACTCACACCCAAAAAACTTCTGCACATGCATTTCCACTGACTTATGACAGGAGAATGGCAGAATCACATCACAGTTAAAGAAATGTTGTTTGGAAGAAACATCAGAGGAACACATTGTCCAAGCCTCCCCATCAAAGCCTTAATATCCCCAGCACTGAGCTATGTTAGCCATGGGTTTGTCTAGCCAGATCTTGAAAACATCCTAGTATGTCCATATCATCCAACCTGTTCCACTGTTGCACCATATACTCCTGGTGAAGTTTCTTCTGATGTCCAACCTGGCTCTTGCTTCCTGTTGTGCCATTTGCAACATCTGAGGAGAGTTTGTCTCTGAAATTTTGTATCTATGCTTCAGAAAGTTATAAGCTACTATTAGGTTGCTCTCTAACCTTCTCTTTATCAGAGTATGCTGTCTCAACATGGGACATGTGCTGTAGGCCTGCAAATGCATCCTCTTTTCTAATGTCAAGATAACTCTCAACATTTTGCTGAGAAAAATTTTACTGGCAAAATTGCCAATAACTTGACTACAGTAAACATCTGAGATGAGGCAAAAAGGTTTAGCTTCAAGGCGTGTACAGTACACTGAAATATCTGAACAATTCTGTTTTAATGAGTCTAGCATTCGCATATTTTAGTGAACACTTAGATTGTCTGCTTTTCTTATGGGAAATAGTCATGCAGCACAAAAGATTGTTGGTTGAACAGACAGCAAGAAAGAAACTATGGCACATATACAAAATGCTCAGATCAACACAAACCCCAAGCCTCAGTCCCAGCAGGACATTATGAGAAGATTTGAGTTTTGTCAGCTTGTAGGTAGCAAATGGAAGCCACCGGGAACATTACAGTAATTCTACAACTCTTTAATTCAGTAGACAATAAATGAAGTGTTATTTGGTTTCCTTTGCAAGTGAAAGGGGGAAAACTTAAAATGGAACTTGCTGCAAAGTATGCTGTTTCTGTAATTTCACAGCAGGACAATCATAGACTACTTAAAATCACCAAGTTGTAGAAATTCTCAGAGCTTCTAAAGCACACACCAGTCACTGAGGCCTTATGATACTGAAGGTAATGTAAAACTGTAAAGAGCATATGTTAAGCTTCTGTATTGTACAGCAATTCTGTGTTGTATATTGTCTTCTGTTTAAAAAAATGGCTGTAAGACATTCAGCTGAAATCAACAGGACATAAAATTCCTGCATAAAATTATGAACCCAACCCAAAAATTCTCTGTAGCCAGGACAAGATGTCTGGGTTCTTTGATATTAGTACTGGAACGTTAACACATGTAACAACCACATAGGTCTTTTAGTTTTGACTATGAAGCTTACACATTCTAGTCTTATATGTTCCAAATTCCAGTATAACCCTGGTGAGGCTGTCTAGGCAACTCTAAGCATAAATAGAAGACTTGAAACATTAATTCTGACCCAGTAATTATAGAAGTATTTTACACAAAACATACTGGAAGAGATCAGGAGACTTCCTCATGATATAATTTCTTATGCTGAGGGAGATGTAGGTCTAATTCAAGAAAGGAGCATGAGTCTGAGTCTCCCCTGTGTCCCTCCCTCATTGCAAGGTTAAGTTAATATGTGGCATCACTACTTCCATGCTAATATGGGTAAGTGACAAGTGGTTTTGGCAGCTAACAACCATACTGAATACTGAATTCAGCTTAGCATAAGGGGCTGAGAATTTCTTAGCATTTAGAAATGGCTTGTTTAGCTTGCTTGCCTTTGTGAGTCTGTTTATTGTGAGCTTAGATGCCTGACTGAATATGGATTCTGATAAAAGTTCAATACCACAGCTATTAGGATCAGTCCATCTCCTTCATTTATTCCTTCACCAGTTTTAGAGAAAACAACTCAAGTACCCCCACTAACTCTAGAAAAAAAGTCAGACGTGCATATAAGTGATCAATAATGGATTTATTTTCCTTCTCCAAGTGGGATGAACAGAAAACTGCCGATCAGATACCCCTAAACAGCTAGTTAAATGATGCACTTCTGCTTATATCCAGAAAAGAGCAATAAGGCTGGTGAAAGGACTTCAGCACAAGTCCTATGGGGAGAGGCTGAGGGAGAGGGGATTGTTTAGTCTGGAGAAGAGCAGGCTTAGAGGTGACCTCATCATTCTCTACAACTCCTTGAACGGAGGTTATAGCCAGGTGGGAGTTGGTCTCTTCTCCCCGGCAGCCAGCAACAGGATAAGGGGACATGGGCTTAAGCTCTGCCAGGGGAAATTTAGGTTGGGTATTAGAAAGAAATTCTTTGTGGAGAGAGTAATCAGGCCTTGGAATGGCCTGCCCAGAGAGGTGGTGGATTCACTGTCCTTGGAGGTTTTCAGACTGAGATTGGACATGGCACTTAGTGCCATGATCTAGTAAATGGACTAGAGTTGGATCAAGGGTTGGACTCAATGATCTTGGAGGTCTTTTCCAACCCAATCAATTCTATGATTCCCTTTTTCTCCCTATCTAAAGTTTTTCTTTTTGCCATCCACTCCCAAATAAACAAGCTATTTCTAGTTACTTTGTCCCGTTATCCCTAATTTTGCTACTTTATAACTCTTTAGTGTTTGTGATACGGTTGCACTGGTAATTTCTACCTCCAGCAACAATTCCTTTAAGTTAGTGATTCCCTTTTGTTATCAACCACTTCTCATTTCTACTACTTCTTCTGTTGCTATCGTGTTAATGTAGCCATATCATAATTAGACTTCTACCTACGTGTTCCCTCCTTTAACTCTTTGTAGTATCTTATTATTTCTTATGTTGCTATTTTGTTAGTGTAGCTGCATGGCAGGGCTGGTCACCTGTGTGTACGCTCCAACAAGGGCTAGGCTGGTCTTTGTGGTGAATCTTGTACATTTTCGATACATTCCTGACTGCATGGAAGATTAATCCCTACAACACGAACAGAGTTATGGTCTCTCAGTGGTGGTTAGCACACCAGCTATATTGCCTCCTTCAACCAACTTGTAGACATGAGATGTTGCTGCACACATCAGGAAGTTTCTGATGGACGCAACAAGTATATATTATCCCAAGTTGCTGCGATACATTGAAATTAAGTTGATTTTTATACATGGAGACAGAACACTAAATCATATTCAGCCTCATTGATATTGTTTCCAAATCTCTTCCAGATTTGCTCAGATTGACAAAAATGTGAGGTTAATTTGAGGTGCTAAAAAAAAAAAAAAAAAAATAAAAAAGCTACCAAGACCTTTGTTTGGTTGCAAATATTCAGTTTCTTGTTTCTTTTAGAAAAATAAATTAAAAATAAAAGAGAAAAATTAGTAGCTGTCTCTGTCCTCATTGAACATTCCCTGCTTGGGAATTTACTGCTGCTGGCTTTGGCTCCTCATCCTTGTATGCTAGCCTTCATGAAAGCCTTGAGACTGCCATGCTAAAATATCTTCTCTGAATGATGGAATGCCCTTCAGAAATCTATCCTGGTGCCTACCTCCATCATGAGGACTCCACCTAAATTACATGGATCATTAGTAGAATATATGTAATTCTATGATAATACAAGGATATTTTCTTGTAGAAGATGACTAATGTAAATGGCTTGAATTATTCCATATGAATTCAACTAATTCAGCCCAGATGTTGAATTCTTAAGGCTCATCTTGAAGGACAGAGAGCTTCTGAACAGATTGTTTTTGAAAATGGGAATCAATTCATTTTCAAAGAGTTTCTTTTATTTGCCAGAGGAAATTATATCAAACATATCACATCAACTTTTTACTGCCCTGCCACAAAAGAGTTGACTGAAAGATCATTTTGAGCAAACTCTACCAGTGGTAAGGTTCTCCTGGAGACCATTTGTACTGCATTGTGGCTGGAGCTGTCTCTCTTCTGTGGAAAAGCAGTAGATAATTAGGCAAATTATGTTTTAGAAGTGTTTTTCTGTAACACAGTTTAAAGGGTTTAACATCTGATTAGCAGAGTGAGCAGAGGTGTGTTCAACTAGCTGAAACACAGCAGGCATCTGAATATTGTAATTTAATGGTCCACTGTCTTGTATAATTTTGTCAGGGAGAAGGTGCATCAAATATGTAGTTATGATAGTAGAATACATTCTTTTTTTTGCAGCACAAAAATTTCTGTGCTTCTATTCTTTGAACAATATATCAAGTATGGTAAGATACTGTCATTTTAAATAATAGTGGTCAATGAATCTTCTGGAACTATGTTATGTGAAAAAATTATTAGGGTTTATTAGGCTCATGATTTAGTTTCTAAATGATTCACTCTGACCTCCAATACCTGTGACTTCAAAGTGACAACTCATATGCTTAAATATTGACATAGTTCTGTTAAACTACAGTTTTCTGACTACATTATTCAGGATGAGTGTAAGAACCATAAAAATAACATTGTGAATGAATAAGTGAGTGAACAGATAAATGAATAAATGTTCAAATAAATGAAAAATCTACAGTGCCTCCCATTATGACTACATGTGCTCTTGAAGGACAGCTACTTTTATGAATAAAAATTTAAGCACAGACTTAGCCAAAGAGAATAAACCAGTTGAGGGAAAACTTGTCAATGCTCTTTTGTTGTATCTGATTGGTTCCAATAGAGAAATCTGCTGACTTTTAATAGATGGATAGATGAGATAGATCTCTTGACTGAAGCAAAAGTAAGATGAACATTCCTCTGAAGATGGGCTTAGGACCAAAGATTTTCCATAGCTAAAAAGGAGACTAAATGCCCCGATGTACGATATCTGCTTGTTTTGAGGTGCGTTTATGTAGTGGTTTGACCCCAGTCAGCAATCAAGCACCATGCAGTGCTTGCTCGCTCCCCCACCATGGGATGGGGGAAAAATCAAAAGGATACAAGTGGCAAAAATCATGCGTTGACATAAAGACAGTTTAATAGGTAAAGAAAAAGCCACACATGCAACCAAAGCAAAACAAGGAATTCATTCAGGTGGGGGTTCAGTCATCCCCAGAAATCAGGGTCCACCACATGTGACGATGACTTGGGAAGACAAATACCATCACTTCAAATGTCCCCTCCTTCCTCCCCCAGATCTATATGCTGAGCATGAAGCTATATAGTACGGAATATCCCTTTGGTCAGTGGGGTCAGCTGCCCTGACTGTGTTCTTTCCCAAGTCCTTGTGCACTCCCAGCCCCCTTACTGGTGGTATGAGAAGCAGAAAAGACCTTGATGATGTACAAGTGCTGCTTGGCAATAACAATAACATCTCTATTTTATCAACACTGCTTTCATTAAAAATCCAAATCACAGCCCCATACCAGCTACTGCAGAGAAAATTAACTGTACCCCATCCAAAACCAGCACAGTCTAGCAAATTTACATTTATTTCTCAGGATCTGCATCATCTTGAGAAACTGGGTCACTGAAACCAGGCAACTTGCCTAAGACCTGCTGACCTGTAAAAAAATTAATTAAAAAAAACACATTATCTTTTAATCTCAGATTTTCAAACTCTGCATTCAGTATTAGCAAAACTGTCAGTTGGAAATCTTATAATTAAAATTAAATAATTAATTAGTAAACTTGTCAGTTATCAATTTTGTAATTAAAATAGTAATTTAATGAGCAATTGTTGCCTTTGTCTGTATGACTGTGGACATTAGCTCGACCGATCTGGACATTAGTGTAGTTGCTGAACCATAATGTTTAATAGGAAATGGAAAGGAAGTGAAGGGATTTCACTGAGTGGCTAGAGGGACAATGGATGCAAAATATAGTAGTCTAAGAATCTGAAATTGTTATGCAGTGTCTTTTAACATTAATTAGCTGTATAAATAATGTATGCATAAAAGTAGTGTTTTACTGTTTATAACATATGAATCAAAATACCTGCATATATGATACTTCCCGTATTATATATTGTATCACTTATGCTAAAAACAGAAAAGAACCCTCTAACCCTGAGATATCAAATTACTTTAATTAACAGTAAGTAGAACCACAGTTGTATATGATATAGTTCTTTCAGGTACTCAAAAGCTCTATCCAGCTCTACCTCTACACCATCACTAAAACAGAATATTGAGGGGCATAAATCATGATGCATTCCTCTGCAATGACCTGTTTTCCATGCTGGTTCTTCCTGCAATGGGAGGACATGGATAATGAACTCGTTCCCTCTCACTTGTACGCTCTCAGATGAATATCCATGGAAATGATTTTACTTCTCCTCACTTTTTAACATGGGTTTTGCATTAAATGCTAGGAAAAAAACTTTCTGAGGCAATATTATTTGGGTAAACTAGAGAAGAATTCTTTTACTTACCGGGTTTTTGGGATACAGAGTGTATCATAGGAGATATACTTTTATAGTATAACAAAACCCAGCCCTTGGTTAGAAAGAGAAGTTTAGAAGAAGGAATACTCAAGAGTAAGTATCTCAGGCTGCAGCTGCATCATGGAGTATGGGAACTTTGCCCAGCCTTTCTGCTATGAGAGAGTACATCCAGGATTACTGACTCCATGCCAGGATGAGACCTGAGCACATATTCCCTGCCTTTGCACACCTTCATCTCTGCAGGGACTGGCCAGGAGGGAGCTGCCACATGCCATGCTGACCTGAACAATCGGGGATCGCAGTGGCACATCAGGGTCATCTGGCTTGAGGCTGAAAAAACATTTCCTTTCCAGCAAGGAATTTAGGTACATGAATGCCTTCTCCCTATTCTGGAAACCCCATAAGCATCAAACAATAGAACTAGTTTTCTGTATAAGTATCTCCCATCCCTTTGTCAGCTGGCACAACGTAAGGCACAGCTGGGACTCAAAGGGAAGGAAGATATTGTGCCATGCAGGAAGAAGGAACTAAAAGTTCATAATAGAAAATTTATGATATGATTTTGATTAGTTTGATTATAAATTGTCAAAAGAGTTGCTTAAATGCTCGTGTCTCTTTGTCTTCTCAATTTAAACAATTTGCTTGTTTTTTAATAGAAAATATATGTTAAATAGTCACCTATTTCTGTAGACAAAAAAGCTTCTTAACACTTCATTGTTTTAATGAAAAGTTGAGAAATAAAATCAAGCATGGAATTTAATGAAAATATAATATCTATTAATATTCTTTGAAAGAAACAAAACCCCAAAACAATACTGATCACCTCTGCTAATACATGATTCTTGGTGAAAAGATCAAGTTTGTTTGTTTGTTTGTTTTTAAATAAGCAGATTTATACTGATAATATTTGAGCACGGCTCATTTCATAAAAGCAAACATAGAAATCAATCATTAAAATTCAGCCTCTCTCACTAAAACCCATGTCTGGAAAATTATAATCTTCTGTAGCATAATTTTGCAGACAGTATATATTGTAAAGAATGTCATTATTGTTAAAAGAACTCTTTATAGACAAATTTTAAAGCCCAGTAATTCTGTCAGTAGTTACTATGTGCCTGCCAGATAAAAAGGTCAGGTTCAGAAATATAAAATACGGCATATATACATAACTATTCATCTTGAAGTTGCAACACAAGTGGTACAGAGCAGTTAATTTATACTCTTTTTTATTGGAAATTGATGAAAATTAATGTGGATAGTTAGATTGATTTGCCATTTTAAATATCTTGATAGTTTTTTTTAATCTTTGCAGTAAGTATATGAACTAAATGACAAACTGTTATAAAAATAATGCTTAAGGCAGGACAAAATAAACAATTAAAAGCTAGTTCAGAGAGAAAATTTGTTTACAAACATAACTGGTTTTTAAGTTAGAATTATTTTGCTACCTGTTCTTTCCTCCAGCAAAGCACTGGGTATTGAATCTGAGTATTGAATTCTGCTCTGTTTCTGTTGTTTTCACAATTGTTTCTTAACGCAAAGGCTATGAAATTACACAATTATCTTGCAGGGGATTAAGGAAGAAGAAAAAAAAGAAAGGTAACAAAAGGGAAAAAGCAGCAATTTGTGTTGCCATTTCATTTTGCTGAGTAGAGCATAATGGTCTTACTCCAAAATCCTATATAATTTGTGGCATGTATAACAAGAGTAGTATGTGTCACCATAACTACACAAGAGGTAATGCTTTGGTGCTGTGATGTAACTGCCAGCTTTTACATAACACCCAGTTTGATGAGCATGTTTCTCCAAGTCAAGAATTACTGGTGCTAAAAAATTAAAAAATTAATTTTTGGATATTAGCAGAACAGAACACATACCAAAATTGTGTGCGTGGTTTTTTTTTTTTATTTGTTTGTTTTTGTTTGTTGGTTTTGTTTTGTTTTGGTTTGTTTGTTTTTGTTTGTTTTTTGTTGTTTTTTGTTTTGTTTTTCCTTTTATTTTTTCCTTTTTTTTAAAATTTTTTTTACTACTGAGGAAATGGCATAGCAGGAGCCAATCTAATACTTATGCAAAACAGGCTCTATTTTTAGTAAAGCGGTTTGAACTAGATATAATTTGGGCATTCAAGATAGAATATATGAACCATTTCAAATTTAACTCTGCTAGGTTAGGAAATAAAGCCTGTAATGTATTTGACTAAGGTGATTTTCTAACTTTCAGGTATGATCTTGATTTTGATGTATTGTTGCAAAGTCACAAATTATAAGTGAGTCCCATACAAGTAAATAAACAGGATATTCATTTATGTATCCTGTACAGCAAGAACATACATAGACAAACAAATGACCCAAATAAATACAGATTCATTTAACTTGTTTCATTAGGATAGACTGGCCCCAAATATGTACGCTTGGAGGAGGCATCCCAGCAAAGCATAGATATTTTTATTTTGCATTGCATTAGTGTTCTGTGTATCCCCCCATTTGTTTCTCCCATCCCCAAATATAGTACAAAAAATAGTGTGAAAGGAGTGATTTATGTTTGTCCATTGTGGGCTCAGCCTATTAACTTATCTGTTTATTTGCTTGTATATGTAGATTTTTCATGTGAAGCCTGTGCAAGTAGTATCTAAGCAACAGACTGAACATTTCAGCTTTGTCCTGAGGACTCTATTCAGCATGTAGAACGGAGCATAAATGTAGGCAAGTTGTAATGGCTATGGGCAGTTTAACCGCTATGTTATCTTACCTGGGTTTGTGCTAAGCAGCTGTAAGCACTATGTTATTTAAATGGTTACTATTTCCTGCTTGAGGCAGCACTCTCACTGTTATTACCACTAAAGAAACTACTCCAGAGGTGCTAACCTAAAGAAATGTTGGGAAAAAGATAGGACTGGAAGCAAAATAACATATGAAAAAAAAATCGAAAAATCAATTCTATACTTTGTTATAGTCTTTGCATCTGGTTGCAGGCATATGTGGGATTTAGCAGGATTTACTTTTCAGATATTCAAAGCAGACTAATAAGTTTTGAGAGCTTAGGATGCTATTTGAATTATTTTTTGTGTTTCAAGGACCTGCTGTATTTTTTCACCTGTAGGTCAGTGTGTTTCTTTGAAAACTTCTCAGAATTTCTCTTCACTAATGCCCATTCCACACCAAAACCTGACACAGCGTGGTCCTCAGTACCATAGAAGATTTGGTTCTCTCACCTAGGAGGGTTAAGTATGAATAATAAGCACTTCTAGCAAGCCACCTATTGCAAGAAAGTTGTTTGGAAGACTCATCTTGAATTTCTACCAATTGTGATTAAAGAACAAGATAAATTTTTTAAAGATGTCTTGAAAAAAAACCACCAGCACTGTTATGTGAGACTGAGTTTTCTACTGTTGGTTTCAATTGCCACTGGTTTTGAAGAGAAGAAAAAACCTTCAGCAATCAAGCAAGGAGCAATAAAAATTCCCCATTTGTAGATCTCATCTGTATTAGAAAAGTCATATTGATTGTGTTGGAACTTGGATAGTGCTTGCACAATTTTTGCTACAAAATGTGGGGACATCAGATGGGAAATATTTTCAGTTTAAAGAAGGACTGGAACGTCATATCCAAAACCTGGCCCTAGGCTAAAGCAAAGCTGAAATTTTACAATATTAAAAAGGTGAGGGAATGAACTTAGGAGCTTAAAGCAATAATTTCTTCTACAAACAGTGAGTCTTTCTGTTGGAAATGAAAGAGTAGTAATAATACTTGCTTTTCTATTAATTAAGTCAATTCAAGCCACCACATAAGATGCCAATGTATTCTTGCTGCGTAGAAGAAATGGAAGATTTATCTATGAGAGGGGTCTAAAAGACTGGATGTGACGTGTTTGTCTGTATTAGCAAACAACCCTAATTGATGTCCTGGGAATTTTTACCTGATAAATTCCAAGTCACTATATGGCTCTGCAACGTTGGTGGTTCTTTGGACTCTGTTTTAGCCTTTAGGATATAAATCCTTAGTTTCATATATACTGTGAAGTATTTTGTAGTTGTGTGGTGACAGAGCAGGACAGATGTACACATAAACTTCTGAACTGAATGTTTACAACATAGTTTTTTCAAAGTTTTCTGAGAGAAAAAAAAAATGACCAAAGTTTTTATGGCCACAATGTCACCCTGGTGCATACGATTACAAAAAATTGATTTCTACAAAGCAGAGAATACTTAAGGACAGTTAAGAGAAATAAGAGAAATAAGGCTTGGAAATTTAAGGCTGAATGTCTTGGCAAAGGTCCACATTTTTACTGTTCCAAAAAATGCTTTTGCATATATTGACAAAGTTGAATTATAGCTATACAATCCTGTAATAATGAATAATTTTATAGAGAAGATTTGAGTCAGAATTATTGCCTATTCTGTCTTTATATTCACAGATTAATAATGAAAACTGGGTTATTGTTTCAGATACCCAAACCAGTTACTAGTAACGTTCCTTTCATTGGAAATACAGACTGCTATTATTTTTGTCCTGTACACCCTTTGAGCCCCTGTTATTATTTTTCATCTCTTTGAAGAGGGGAAAAAACCAAAACCAAAACCAAACCAAACAAACAAAAAACCAAAACCAAAACAAAACAAAAAAAACCCAACGAAAAACAACACTTAAAAGTGCTCTTTTAAAACTGATGATCATAGCACATAGCCAGAGACTGTGGCTATTATGTTATGAATAAAGCATTGCATTGATGCATCATGAAGGTTGATGAACCACAGCAAGAAAGTAGTAGTGAGGAGATGCTTCAATAATCTAGAAAAATACTGCTTAAGATACTTGTCTAAAAACTAAAAAAGAAGTTATTCATGGGGAAAAAAAAAAAAGGAAAAAAAAAAAGAAAAAATATGGCAAATAATTTAAATGGTAAAGGGCAAGAAAAAAACAAGCAATGGAAAAAAACCAACCAAACAAACAAACAAAAAAACAAAAACAAAAGAAAAATAATAAGATCACCAAATTTTTGTACCTTTTTGTCTTTCTGTCAATTATGTGTTGGTATAATATTATTTTAGGATTGGAAAAGAATTATTTTCCTTTTTTTTTTTAAACAATAATTTCCTGCTAAGAATTTTTTCTTTTTGGATGTTTGCTGTTTGCTAATGTCTCATTTATTCTCCTGTGCTGTTGCCATATTTTTTTCCTTTTTTTTTTTCCCCCTTTTTCAATTATTTTCACTTTTTTTTTTTTTCCCCCTATTTCAATACTTTCACCATTTTTTCTTTTCTCTCTCTTTTCCTTTTTTTTTTTTTTTTCCCCCTTTTTTGGCCGGACTCCCTAGAAACTACTGCAGTATATTTTATTTTTTCATACTATTCTTGCCAGTAAAATACTCTCCTTGACAAAGAGAAAAAATAAGCTGCTGCTCTGGAGGTGGTTAGAAAACTGGCATCATACCAGTGAACATAATCCTGGCATGGGACAGAATAGACGACCTATAAACTTTTCCATACATTGAACTTCAGGATTTTTCGGGAAGTAGTACAGGAAAGGGAGAGATTCCAATACACTAAAATCCATCATGATGTCTTAATTGTGAAGGCCTTAAGGGACTACCGGGGATACTCTGTTCTAAAACACACATTTCACTCTCTGTGTTCATTTCACATTTCATCTTGTTTTAAATTAAATAACAATAAGATGCTTACTTTAACTACTTCAGTTCAATCTTTCATTTTTTATAAGCAGATGAGAAGAGTTTTTGTGCCAGGGTAGAGGCAGAAACTCTACTTAAGTAGGCTTTCCCTTGGAAAAAAGCAGTGTGAGTCCTGGAACAGCACTGTAGTGCACAAGGGTAAGCCTTCTGGCAGTACATATAAGGTGGAGGAAGGGCAGAGTTACAGATTAAGGCAGAGATCAGAGAAGTTAATACCTTGGGGACTATAGCATGTCCATATATTGTCTTACCTTGCTTTCCTGTCAAGCTTAGCTGTATTTTCTAAGTACTGACTCTGAGACTGTAGACCTGTGAAGAGGAGTCTGAGGGTTTTCTTCTTGCCTTTGTTTCATGGAAACATGATTTGTTTAGCCTTCAAGAAAAAGTACCTATGTGCGTTTGGGTATGAGTATCTAATTATTTCAATTATTGTTACACACTTCTGAAAGACTAGAGATATAGGCCATATTTAATGGAAAAAAAATATCGTCCCTTATCCAAGGTCATAGTGTGTCTCTCAGGAGAAATCAAGATCATTAATTAGTACAGAAGCCAGAAAGAAGAATACATGATAGAAGCCAATGCTGACACCGGCACATTAAACAGTTTTATAAAAGTTCAACAAACCTTCAGAAACAATAATTTGACATCTTAGTTTTCTTCCTCCTTGGTCAGCTACCCATCCCTACGTAACTGAAATAAAAGACAGCCATTTGATTAAGAACTTTTATCAATAAGTATTCAATATTAGAAACTGGAGGAAAAAAAAAACCCAACAAAAACACAACTAATCAACAAACTAATAGCACTTTAAAAAGTGAAGGATTAATTCCAGATTTGGAGCAAGTTTGCACTGCTATTTCTAGCACATAATACTGAAACTTTCATTTTCATATCTTGCTGTAAGTCTTTGCCAGCCTGTTTCTATTTCCCAAATAGCTACTGCTTCACTACATTTCCATCTGTACAGAAAGGCCACGGACATAAACACTGATAAAAAGTGAATGAAATCTTCCCTACCTCCCAGCAAAGGCAGGATACTGGCAGGCTGTATTTTTCTTTTCAGAAAGTATTATGCTAGGGATTTAGTTTTTTATTGTGATTTAAGAGGGATTTTTACCAGAAAGCTGGCAGCACTGAGCTTTTGTTTGCTAGATGTGGCAGAGCTCTATGATATACAAGTGTGTGTGTCTTTTGGCTGCTGTAACAACCTTCCTAAAAACAAAGTACCATTAACTTCACCTTTTAATCACTGCAGTAGATTAAAATACATTTTAGTCTTGTGTTTGGTTTGGGTGCCATACATGTTCCTGCATTAAAAAAAAACAAAAAACAAACAAACAAAAAACATCCAGATCTCATAAGAATGTTATTTCACATGTTAAACAAGTGAGAAACACTTAGATGGTTAGGTTTTGGTGAAATCCTGAGTTCTTTTTCCCTATAACAGTACTATACTGGTAATGACAGGTAGAAATTTAGCTAAGCCTATTGAATAATTAGCACAGCTATCCCTCCATACACCTACATTAGCAGAACTTAGATTTCAAATTAGCAGAACTTTAGGACAACACAGGTATAAGGTGTGGTTAGAGACTTAATCTAGGTAATAACAATTTGGTTTCTATAGCAATAGAAATAGATGAATCACTGAAAAAAATCACTTTGCATCTGTAGTTCTGTTTTCTACATGAGGAACTTTTCAATATGAGAACATTTCAGTAAGGTAGCCGTATATCACACAACCAGAATTAAGCTGTTTCAAGTGATGAAAATACTAAGGAAAAAAGGATTGGCCATGTTGTACATTGAAACAAATACCATACTGAAGTGTTCCTTCAAACCACAGATACTTCTATTGTTGAATAAAACCTACATGCATGTCCTAGAAAACTACAGTTAGAATACTTAGAACAGAAAAATGTTCTTCTCTGAATACATTAACGTTATCATATCTAAGCTCACACAATTCTCATTAATATCAATAGGAAGCTGATTCCTAGAACGCAGATAATAGAACCCTTACACACTTACAAGATGCAGATTCACAGTTGATTAATTAATAAAAAAGATTAAACTTGCTTTTGTCCTCTGATCCTCCCCAACATACTTACAAATGCATATATTGTCGATGCCTTGCACTATCATAGGTCAACATTTATTGCTGAGTCCTGAATCCTCATGGAATGTAATATAGTTAGAAAACTAGGAAGAAGGGTAAATAATGCTCTCTTCCATTTAATTACTTCTCTTTCACTTCCAGGTTGTTCATCAGAGCTGCTCGAGTCTGCAGGTGCTTTCCCGCATGTTCTTCAGAGTCAGGTTCAGCCTCAAGGAGTCTCACGACAAGCAGTGGAAACAACTGCGTGCACACCCTCCAGGATGCATTGGAGGTGTCTGCAAGAATGGGAGGCAAAGATGAAGATAATACAGTGTTTGAGAAAATTATTCTTTTAATAAAGGAAAAATGCACCAGTGAGCAGACTGCAAGTAAGAATTGTATCCTTTAATGCTAATTGCATGAATTAAAAAAAATCTGGACTTTGACTCCCAATGGACATGAAACTGTGATTGGAGAGTGTAAGAGTAACAGTTGTAGTGAAGGCTTTAAATTGTCTGAAAGAGAGATGCCTGAATATTTGCTGTTGTCTGCCATGACGTTATGATATAACATGAAGGAAAAGAACATAAGCACTTTAGACGTACTGTCTTAGTGCTGTCTATTTTTCAAAACCATGGTGACTATAAATCCTCATACTGAAAATCAATGTGGATCAAGTTATCCTTATGATGTGATTTCAGTTATTAGGGATATATGAATCTCATTTAAACAGAGCTCTGGCATGTAAACATTGTCTTAGTTTGTCTGAATGTGATGTTCTTCTGCAGATGCCCAAGAGCAGAATGCACAAAACCCATATTACAGCAAGTCATGTGAAAGTTTGAAGAGCATGTGAGAAAGCACCTGCAGACTCGAGCAGCTCTGATGAACAGTCTGGAAGTGAAAGAGAAATAATTAAATAAAAAATAAAAAAAAAATAATTAAATGGAGGACAGTATGTCAGGGATAAAGAAAGGAGAAAACTCCCCACTCCTTCCATGAAATTTTGTATGTCTCATTGTTTGGTGAAATATCAGCAAAGAAATACCCAAGTAAGAGCACTCAAAGGTATCTGTGAAGTTTTTTTGCTCCTCAGGCTTCCTGTGTATATGCCATGAAGCATCAGTATATGCTAAGAAAGAAGAAACTTACTGTTTCCTTGTGGGACAACTGCCCTTTCTTGGTTCCCCCGTCTAATGCAGGTACCAAAGGAGGTGGGGAAGACAAAGGAAAGATTTGGCCTTCTTACACCAATTTGATCCCATTTTATAAGCAAAGAAGCAAGAAAAATAGCATTTTCACCTGTTACTTCTAGAGAACATCTCCAGATGCTTCCATTGAAAAGTAGGAGGTCCCTGAAACTTAAAGAAGCGGAGAATATAGTAAGGATGGAGGGGGGAGTGACAGTAGACAAAGATGCAGAATGGGACAACAGGTAAGGCAGGAAACAGAGAAAATGTGGAAAGGATCTTGTGCATTATTTCATGCATCCTCCTGCTGCTTACCATCTTATACCATTTATTCATCATTTGATTGATTAATTTGATATTTGAACTTGAATGATAAATTGAAATTTACTTTACACATATGCTAAGAATGCATGCAGGACCTGCTCTTTGGGCAAAACATATTCAGTTTATATTATTATCTTTAAGTGCCATGTTTGGATTTTAATTGGTTTGCCCCACTCTTCTGTGCAGTACAACATATGTACAATAATAAAATTAAGGAAAAAAAAGATAGCAAAAAATGCATAGAGAAAGAAAAGATGAAATGAAGTGAGTTAATCCACAAACTTGGAAGACAAATTTCATTTAAAATACAGATTTAATTGCCAGATATTAAGCCCCATGGAAAAATCCTGTGATGCACACAAAGAGAAAGAAATCTTTTGCAGATTTGTTGAGTAAGGGTTCTCCTATTGGAATAACTAGTCAATGAATGATGGCAACTTACTTGATACTAATTAAATTAAGTTTTTATTTTTTATTAAATCTTTTTTCTGTACTATCTTAAAATCTTTTAAATGCAGGAAATTGTAGTGGAATTACAGTAACATCTAAATATAGTGAAGACAATTTTGCTTCCTGCTTCATCATAATAACAGATTTTATAACAAGGAAGCTGAACTCATAGACGGTACTTTTCTCTCTGATTTTGTAGATCTTCATTTAAATGAGATCAACTAAATAAGTTAAACTGAAAAGAGCAATTTTTCTGTTTAACACAGGTTAAACTCCCACTTTTAAGAAGGGTCTGTGGATTTTTCTCCATCCTTTTTTATTTTTCCAAATGGTATTGTAAAAGGAGATGATGCAAACTGGGTCACTTAGGATTTTGAAGATAAATGCCCCTAGAAGCACAGAATTTTATTTTCATTTAATAGACCTTTGTGTCTGTACAAAATATCCCCACTACTTAGTGACATGATGTTGTTTCAGATGCCTTATCTTGACAGTATTCTGGACCATGCTTGAGTTAATCCTAACCCTATATTTGTAGTTTTGTAAGCCAGTCTAGTTGGGTTTTGTGGTTAGACCCTCACAGGTAACACAAAGCTAGAGCTCTGGCTCCTTAGTTAGCAACTGTGCACCCAGCTGGATGTGTTTTTTTATAAACAAGGACAAGTCCTCAAATTTCCATTCTTGGCATGACCGTGTTTGGCTTCAGTTTTTGTTTCTGGACATTACTGAAGTTAAACATTAAAGGCAGCTTCAATGTTGCCTCATAAGGATTCAGTTGATATAATGTACCATAATGCTATATTTATAATCAGGCTATTTAGTGTTATCAAAAGATATTTAAAAAATGAATCATGACTTGTCATTTGAATATAAATGTAACCTAACTCAGAAAACTCTCAGTATAATGAGCCTATGCAGTATAGCAACTGAATATGAAATGAAATACTTGCCTAAATCATGCAGGTGATAACAAAACAATGGGACATTGTTGACCCATGGACCCATTGTTGACCCATTGTTGACCCAAGCATTTCATTACTCATTTGAAGAAAAAAAAAATTACTTCCATTTAAATCCCATTAAAAAAATCTGGAAAATATGTTCTATGGCATTATTCATAAAAATGCAGAGCATTTTATTGTCTCATACCTAATTTGGAAGATTTAAGTGAGATTTAAGAAGTACATAGGTCCAGTACTGCACCTGAACATGGGAGGATTTCATCATTAATAGGTATAGATCAAACATAAACCTCTACTAAAAAACAGCATGAAAAAACAGCATTTAAAATTAGTTTTTCCTAAAGTCTCTAGAGTATATTTTTGTAGACCTGTAGGTTTTTGTTTCAAGTGACACGTTTCCATGTTCAAAAAATTATTCCCTTCCACTCTCCCTTCTATTTAATTCTCTAATAAGCAATCTTTCCCTCTCCACCTCCTAGCACTTTCACTGCTTTTTTTGCATGATTCATTGAGCTTTTTGTCTCACAAATTTCATCCAAGTGTAACAAATCCCCTCAAGCCAGCATTGGTCTAGAAAAGGCTGAGGATACGAAAGCAAGTTATTTCATATCAGGGTTTAGATTACTTTAGAAACTTTAGAAACTTTAGATTATTGTTCTGCATTATAATAACAATAAATTTGTCTACTTAGATGGTGGGGTTTTTTGGTTGTTTTGGGGCTTTTTTGTTTGTGTTTGTTTGTTTGTTTTGTTTTGTTTTTAAATCAGACTTCTAATTGAGATACACTATAGGGTTGTCAGGCAAAATCGTATCAGGGTAAATGAGAATTCTGCAGTTGATTTCAGGGAAGCTGAGCTTTCTCTCAATTTCTTTGCTTTTTAAATTTCTAAGATACAAAGCCCTGTTCTGTAGGCCTAATTTGCTGCATTGTCCTTTTCTGTTTTTGCATGGTTATTATTATACATCAGTGGAACACAAAGGTGCCTACCTCTAAGACTTCTATGATGTTGAAAGTAATCACTTTTTCCCCATGAAATAGGCCTCCCAAATATCAGGTAGTCTCAATCAACTCTTTAGGAAGTATTGTTACCCATGAGTATGAAAATGTATTTGATGCACTGCTGTATTAGGAATACATTTGGTCTAACACATAATTTATTAACTCTCCTCAACAGTGAGCTCCTCTGGCCAGTGTCCATTGTGATGTATGTCCTGAGCCCATTATCATCACTGAACTAATAGAGGTAACACTAAATATAACCATAAGAAAACTAAACTGGGAAGCTCTCAAAAAGACTAAAGGTATTTTGTTTCTACCTCGATCCAGCTAGGAGAGTTTAAAGGTGTTGACCCTTTGGATATGACTGTTAAAATGTAGTGTTATGATCTCCTAAGTAGAACACTCTCAACCACCGATATTATGAATATAAATTTAACACTATGAACAAATTTTCTTTTTATGTAGTAAAAATGCTTGGATGGCAGCCAGCCTCTCTACATCATATAAAACCAGCCTCTATGACTAGCTATGTAGTAGAAATCTAATTATATATTACAACACAATGCCTAAAAGATGAAGAAACTGGCTGAGAACATACTTATTCCACACATGGAAAACTTGACCACACTTATTGCTTGTTTAACATTACTGATTGAAGGTGTGCTTTTTCTCCCAGAGATAAACATGGTCCCATAGGTCAAATTGTCCTCTGATTTACATGCAGTGAAGACTCTCTAGGATAAATAGATAAATAGGTTTCCTTGTAATATTGAGCCTTACAAATTTTCTCTTTTTCTATCATACATCTTAGAAATAAGATATATTTAACTTTGGAAGGGCAACATTGCTCTTGAGAATGCCAGAAAAACCTGTCATCAGTTTGGCAGATGGAAATTATACCAAGGAAATACCATGTAAGTATTCATGTAGGTCACAATATGAAAAAAATATTCCATAAAATTGTATGAAGATTATTTTTCTGCTTCCCTCTCCAGTTACTGCAACCAACAGTAATTTTTTTGCTCAACACTAGAGAAGTATGAGAAGTACATGAGAAGTAAAGTTAGTTTTAGGTTCATGTAGTCAATGCACAATTTTAAACAGCCTCTGAACCACTCTGAATTATGCTACCCTTCAAGAACTGCATACCACATTCTTGCAAGTACAGATGTGAACAGTGAAGAATTGACCAATAGATTTTCCTGCATAGAGTTTCCACAGTTGATGCTACAGTAACTGTAGTTACCCAAGTGGTGCAAACCTGCCACAACAGAACTGGGGGTCTTGCTTGATAATTTTTCATTATAAAAAGCTCTGATATGATAAAAGTAGGCAAGTGTTGTGAGGCAGACAGGCCTTCAGCTAAAGTGGTGGTTTCAACTATTTTCTATTAGTATAATCTATAAGGAGTTATGTCCTACTATGTAGTAAACTTCAACCTCATAGCAGTAATCTTGGCTACCTTAGTCACAGAATCACGGAAAAACAATGGTTGGGGCAGGAAGGCACCTCTGAAGGTCCTCTAGTTCAACCCCAGTGCTAAAGCAGGTTCACTCACAGCAGGTTGCACAGGATCATGTCCAGATGTGTTTTGAATAGCTCCAGAGAAGGAGACTCCACAACCTCTCTAGGCAACTTATTTCAATGTTCTGTCAAGATAAAGATGTTTTTTCCTTGATTCAGATGGAACTCACCTTTTTGGTGACACCAAGAGCTGACAGAACAAAGGCTGTCAATGAAAGGTCTAAATAAATAAATAAAAATATTTTTTAAAAAGTAAGTCTGAAGATTTTAATGTTTTATGAGTTTCAGAAATATGATCCCTCAATTTCCATTTCTCAGCAGATGGAAGAATGAGCAACAGGTGTAATGTTTCATGACTTATAATATGAAGTGCACTTCATAAAACTGGAACCAATAT
This sequence comes from Formicarius rufipectus, assembly GCA_013399695.1. Taxonomy (NCBI): domain Eukaryota; kingdom Metazoa; phylum Chordata; class Aves; order Passeriformes; family Formicariidae; genus Formicarius; species Formicarius rufipectus. The sequence continues at coordinate 561,851 of VXAU01000113.1, read as the reverse complement.
TAATACAAAATTCATTAGTCAAATCCAAAATTAGTTAGCCATGATCTTAATTCTGTGTTACTCTTTTATTAGTTCTGGTATTTATATTACACTTCATACATGCCTGAAGCACTAAGTACCTTTAGTATGTTCAATAATTGAAATCTCTGTATTCCCTTGTACCTCAACACACTGGATTTTAATTATTAGTTCCAGAAACATGTTGGTTTGATATTTAATAAGACACATCTCTGTTTCACTTCAATTTTTTCTTTTAATCTCACCTTTATGCTTGACATCCTCCATGCTTCCTTCTTCATACTTGTGGTATTTCTCATTCTCAGCAATATTTATGCTAAAATTATTTTGAAACTTATGATGTAGAAAATAGTTGTTGTGTTTTATCTCCATATATATACTACCAGCTTCATTTTTTCCACTTGAGTCTCTCAAATCCATGACTAGGTTAAGAAAATCTCCCATTACTCCTACAGCTCTCTTGACCTTTCCATATGCCTTTTCATTTACTCAGTCATTTCACACTTGAGCTGTTGTTTCAGGAGAAGGCAAAATATAGCATATTTCTGTAACTAGTTTATTCTCTCAGAACAATTCAAATTCAACCCTGAATGACACTGAAACCTTAGGAATGACCAGGTCACCACTGTTCTTCACTCAAGTAACAAGCAAATCAATGCCTATATGAAAAGCTGCCATGGGAAAACATGAAGAGAATACTTTCATTCCTCTCTGCCTTTTCTCATAGCATGGAGAAGACCAGCTGGAAGGAAAACCTAAACATCCCCACACCACACTGAATTTTCTGGTTCATTTAAGCTGATATTACAACATTTTTTTACCCTTTTCTAAGTTTTCTGCCCCAAAGTAAAATGGGATGAAGTAGTCTCATTCCTAGGGTTGATGCTCGTAAGAAAGGCACAGGATTCTCATTTCACGGAGTTCCCATTTCACATTTCTGCTGTATTCATCTACTCTATATCTGTTGTTTTTAATAACGCAGCTAATGTAACCTACAAACTAGATTTATGTTCATAATACTCTACTTTTCTTCATATGACTTATTCTTTCACACTATCTACTTTGTTTCCATTTTTACATAAGCATTTTAATAGCCTTTTGTTATTAAGCTTACGTTATTGTATATTAATGTCTATAAATTCCCCATTAATTTGTCATATAGCACATTTCTGCAACGAAAAGTCCCAAACTATTGCTAACATATATTCTATGTTCTTGTCCTCATCCTCTCTATGTATGTATTTGTTAGAAAGGCCACATTCAGGTAAGACTTCAGTTTGCTTGAATAGGTTTAGATGACTATTTAGATGTTCTAACATTAGAATATCCCAAAAAAATGAATTACTGATGCACTCAGATAATTTCTAGAAGTCTTTCCTTCCCATTCAATGTATTAAATCAGAGAAGGTCATCAGGAATTTAAAGTCTCACAGGAGACAGGGCAGTTTAATCATACAGAATGGTTTAGGTTGGAAGAGACCTTAAAGATCATGCAGTTCCAATCCCACTGCTGTGGGCAAGGATACCTTCCACTGAACCAGGTTATTCAAAGCCCCTGCCCTTGAACACTTCAGGGATGGAACACACACAACTTCTCTGGGCACCTGTTTCAGTGCCTTGCCATCCTCATATAAAAGAATTTCTTCCCAATATCTCATCTAGACCTATCCTCTTTCAGTTTAAAGGCCATTCTCCATTGTCCTATCAGTACATATTCTTGCCAAAATTCACTCTTTATCTTCCTTGCAAGCCCCCTTTGGGTACTGAAAGGTTGCTATAAGGTCTCCCTGAAGCATTCTCTTTTCTGGACTGAACAATCCCTACTCTCTCAGCCCATCTTCACAGGAGAGGTGTTCCAGTCCTTTGTTCACCTTTGTGGCTCTCCTCTGGACCTGCTCCAACAGGTCTATGTGCTTCTTATGTTGGGGGCCTCAGAGCTGGATGCAGCATTCCAGGTGGGGTCTCACAAGAGCAGAGCAGAGTCTCTCTCAACCTGCTGGTCACACTTCTTTTATGCAGCCTGGGATACAGTTGTTTTTCTGGGTTGTGAACACACACTGGTGGATCATATTGAGCTTCTCATCCACAAACACTCCCCAAGTCTTTTTTCTCGGGGTTGCTGTCAACACATTCCCCGCCCACCCTATATTTGTGTTTGAGACTGCCACAATCTAGGTGCAGGACCTTGCACTTGGCCTCGTTTTGGTTCAAACAGGCCCACCTCTTAAGTCTGTCAAGGTCCATTACCTCCAGCCTGTCAACTGCACCAGGAAGCTTGATGTTGTCAGCAAACCTTCTGAGGGGGCACTCAATGCCACTGTCCATGTCTCCAACAAAGATGTTAAGCAGCACTGCTTCCAATACCTGCCCTCGAGGAACATTACTTACTACTGGTCTCCATTTTGACATTGAGCCATTGACTGCAACAGGTCCAACCAATTCCTTTTTGACCAAGTGGTCCATCCATCATATCCATACACCTCCAGTTTAAAGGCAGGAATGTTGTGTGGACAGTGTCAAGTGCTTTGCACAAGTCCAAGTAGGTGATGTCAGTTGCTCTTTCCTGTAACCCTGTTGTAGGAGGCCACCAAATTTTTCAAGCATGATTCTCTCTTACTGAAGCCGTGTTAACTGCCACCAATCACCTCCTTAATTTCCAGGCACCTTAGCATAGTTTTCAGAAGGACCTCTACCATGATCTTGCAGGGCAAGAAGGGCTGTTGCACTCTGTCAATGACCAGCTGGAGTATGAAGCTTCACCTGGGAATGGATGAGGAACCAGATGAGAGTTTTTGGGTCAGGATGAAAGGGAGGGCAGGAACAGATGACTTTAAAGCTAAAGGCCTCATGGCCAGGACAACCACACAAACAGAGGGTGGAAGTAAGGACAAGGAGTCTGGGAGGAGTACAGAGAGACTGTCCTGTGAGTCAAGGATCAAGTTAGGAAAGCTAAAGTTCCGACAGAATTAAATCTGACCAGGGACATCAAGGGCAACAAGAAAAGCTTCTATAGGTATGTCAGTGATAAAAGAAAGACTACAGGAAATGTGGGCACCCTCCAGAAGAAAAAGAAAGATCTAATTACACAGGATATTGAGAAGGCTGAGCTATTCAACAACTTTTATTCCCTTGATCTTCACCAGAAAGTACTCCAGCCACACTGCCTGAGCCACAGAAGGCAAAGGCATGGTCTGGGAGAATGATGAACCACCCACCACAAAAGATGAGGTTTGACACCATCAAAGGAACCTGAAGGTGCACAAGTCCATGGGACTAAGGGAACTGGTCGAGGAAGTGGCTAAGTAACTGCCATATTTGAGAAGTGCTGGCAATCTGGTGATGTCCCCAAAGACTGGAAAAGGGGAAGCATAACTCCCACTTTTAATAAAGGAAAAAAGGTAGATCCAGGTAACTACAGGCCAATCAGTTGCACCTCTCATGTGGCCAGAAATGGCTGCCAAGAGCACTCAGACCATACTTTCCTCAGGGACAGGAGCAAGGATAACTGCTCTGGAGTTCTGCAGATCATCACCTTGCCTTTTTAAAGATGGGGTGCAACACCTGGCACTCTACAGACTTTTGTTCCTCTCTGAGGCTCCACAATCTTTCAAATCTGAGTGGCCTCACACTGACATCAGCCAGCTCACCCAACACCTTCAGAGAATTCCCATCAGGACTGAAAGGCTTCTATGAGACAAGATTTCTTAGGAGACCCCTGAGCTGAAAGTCCTACAATACTGGAATTTCTCTGCTCCTTGATCCCTGCTTCTGGACTAAAATTCCTGGGAACAGTGTCAATGAAGACCAAGACGATGAAAGCACCAAGCACCTCATCTTTGCCTGCCTTTGCTGTTACTGCATCACTCAAAACATTTGGCAAGCAGGGACATACTTTCCTTGCCTGATTTACGATCTATGAAGCAGTAGAAGCCTTTTTTGCTTTTGATATCCCTTGCTAACCTGGATTTAGCTTTGATTTTCCGAGTCCATCACTGCACACTTCAGCAGTGTTTCTATGTCCTTTTTCATTACCTGTCCTAACTCCCACCACCTGTATACATAATTTTTGTACTTCTCCACCCTGTTTAGCCATGCCAGTCTCCTGGTAGATCTGTTTTTTTGTGGATGTTTTGTTTTTGTTTGTTTTTGTTTGTTTGTTTGTTTCTCTTGACCACCAACATGGACTTTTCTTATGTTTTAGGAAGACTATCATTACAGGCCTGCTAGCCCTTTTGAGCTTCTTTTTCCTGCAGGGCTGGCTCCCAGAAGAACTGCCTGCCACCTACCTTTTCCCTAAACAAGTCACAGCTTTCTGTTGTGAGGTCCAGGGCTACTCACCTTCTTAATCCCCTGCAGGATCCTGGAGTCCTCTGTATCAGGATCATTACAGTCATGGCTCCCATTCACTGTCCCAGCCCTAACACTGCTTACCCCTGACACCCTCCAGAAATCTCACTCAATGGCCTTTCCTTTACAGCAGGTGCCAGGGAGGTGGAAGTCCCCCAGGAGAACCAGTGCCAGTGAGCAGAAAGTTGACTATGATGGTTCTGTGTCCACCTATGGTGCTCTAGTTCAAACACAGAAACAAGTAATATGAGACAAGGCTAGTAGCTAAAATACATTATTTCTTTGCTTCCTAGAAACATCTTAAAAGAAATTAAGGTTGCTTTCTGGAGATTTTTCGGTTTGTTTTGGGTTTTTGTTTGGGTGTTTTTTTGTTTGGTTTGGTTTGGTTTGTTTTTTTTTCCTTTGTTTTGGTTTTGTTGGTTGGTTTGTTTGAAGGTTTTTTTTTCCTTGCTTTTTTTTTTTTTCCTTTTTTTGTCCTTTTGACTTTAGCAATAAAATATGATGGGTCATAAACCCCTCTTCTGAAACTGACCGTCTTCCTGTCTCCAGCATAAATGTATTTGTGATCAATTTAAACCTATTTGGCCTTGGGCCAGCATAGCCATTCAGGATTTCATACTATAGTCATGTACATAATTATATTCCTCTCAGCTTTCATTTTGTGAGACTAAATATGCAAGCTTCTGTAGTTTTGCCTTCTTTCCTTTTAAGATAGAGATATATCTTATATATAATACAATTGTCTATTTTGATAGAAAATCCTTTACACAGTGAAGTAAAGCACATAACATTAGCAGCATTTTACATCCCATACTTACCCATAAAGGAAATTCATACTTAAACATATGCCTGTTGATAAGTTTGTTCCTTAACAAAAAACAAGCCAAACAAACAAACAAAAAGAAAGTCTGTAATTTGCAACATAGAACAGTTACAAGCTATGAACTTGGCATTAATGGAAAATAATGTGGTATAGCATTTTAGCCAAAATATATCTTTAACTGCGTTATGTGTTCATGTGTCTTTTTTTTTTTTCTGGTTTTCTGACTTTTATTTTCATTGTCTTCTAAAGTGTGGAAGGCAGACATCTCCAAATCCTTTTGAGCAGCCACCACTATGAATTTTACTTGATTATTTTTCCTTCATGGCCTTTATCAATACTATTTTGATAGTGATAATTTGTCTGGCTGCAAAATCAAGTACACGTTGTCATTAGTACTAGTGACTTTGATTCATATGTGTTAATTTACTGTGGTATTCTTTTGATCTTTGTCACTTTCATACCTTTGTTTTTAAGCTATCATTAATTTATCATTATAACAGCCTCTTCAACTTTGCTTTGTGAATGCAGCCCCCTGCATGACAAAGATAGTCTATCTTTGTATACTGATTTAGTTCTACAATGGAACATCAGGAAGAAAATATAACGTACACAAAGAAAGAAGAAAAATATATGGAAATTACAAACAAATATTCATATTTCACGATGATATTTTGTCTCTTGAAGAATGACATTAGTAGAGAGTAACATCTAAGACATTCTGAATTATTATTTTATGCTTTATATAAATATTATTTTATACTAAAGAAACAGCAGTATAACTGACACAGAAGCAAAGACTTAGTATAATCTCTGATTCTGAGTTGCATGTGAACACCTTTACATTAGTCAGTACCCTCATTATAGGCAATGGGGCTCTTCAAACATTGAAAAATTACTTACATGTCCAGTGCCAAAATGGTACCTCTTGTTTAGGCACTTCACTCACATTAAATTTTGTGAATCAGGATAGGTTCTTAAATATTCCACTATAGATCCAACATTCAGTGTTTTGCAGAATCAGAGCCATGGCCGACATTTCTTTCTTTTTCACTTAGTCGACAGAAACACTGACGTACAATATGGCAAGTTAGGATATTACTAGAATAATGACATATCTTGGTTTTGCGCATTTAAAAACTCAAGTATAATCTTAATCTGGAAATGCATTGTGTATCATATTTTTCTTGAAATTTTTCTGCATAATGAAGAAGGAAAAGATGGTTGTGGTCATCTTTTCCAATATTAGATAAATAAGAGCAAATGGGAAAAAGCTATACTGAGTTTAGAGGAGCCCTAATTTGCACTGCTGTAGGTAGTTTCTGAAATAAACACTGCTGCATTAATTCCTGTGTGCTAGACTGTAGATACTTACCCATTCAGACACTAAGTGCCTACTTATTGGAACTCATGAACACCACAAACACAAGCTGAAGCCAAAGGGAGCTGCCTGTGTAGACTCTATCAAAAATACATGAAAATCAAAATCTTTATTGACAAAACAGTTACAGTCAGATTGTAGCTGCTCCAAGCACAAGTGTGTATCACTAGACCTGTGTTCTAACAGTACCTGAGGTTTCTGTATTTCATTCAATTTGGGTTCATAAATAAGTGTCAGTGAGAAAATATGAGATTCCCTGTTCTGACAACAGCAAAAAGGTGTGCAATTACATAAAAGCTGTTGCTATAGCAAATGAACATATTACATACTTAAATATTCAGGAGCCAGGTATTAGTGAAATATAGCCTAAGTTTACTATAAGAAAATCATATCATAGCAGATGCATATGTTTGTTCTGTCAAGCTGTTCATTTTAGCAAACTCTGGGAAATTGCTGCTTGAGAGTGAGAAGGAAATGAGCAGCTGAGCAGAACATCAATAAGAAGTACTTCTATGGAAATGACTTCACATTGATCAACACTTAAAAGATGTTTTTTAAAAAAGATAAATGAATGAAGAAGGAAAAAATAGTACATTCAAATGCTAAATACAGCCTACACTGAGAAAAGTGAGAGAAATGTCATTGTCATACTTGGAATACACTTGCATAACTGTTCAGGTTTTTAGGCCTAATTAACAGCAAGCTAAAAGACTCTTGCATTGGGGGTGTTTATAGGCAGAGTATGTTAAATGTAGAGTTTGATACATTGAAGTTAGATTTTAGTTAGGTTTAGGTTAGTGTAAATTCACATAGAAGACACATTTCTGCACCGGAAAGGAACTATGGAATAAGTTCTTTCAGCATGCTAATTCTGAGTGCTGATCTTAATGATGAAAAAGAAATTGTGCATTCTTCAAGGAAGAAATTCAACAACATAAAATATCAAATTATTTTCATGCTTGCTTGAATAAAATAATACAATAATACAATTGAAATATTCTAATGAAACTAGACTGACTTATAATTCCTGAGGTTGGTCTTTCTTCTGGTTTTGCTTTGGTATTGTAGTGTAGTGTAGGGAATACTCCAAACTGCCACAGTATGAAAGCAGAGGTTTTATTTTAACTTTTGTAACTGACTTGACTTTGGACCCAAAGAATTTTTCAGGTAAAGTTAATGTAGCTGTTGCCATGAATAATTCAAACAAATCACTTAAGCCACAGTGTGATGGAGCCTTAAGCCACAGCATGATGGAGCCTTAAGCCACGGTATGATGGAGCTGACTTCACAGTGGTAACCTCAGTAAATACTGTCAGAAAAGGGCTACATTAACTATTAGTGATTGAAACTTCCAGTCCCTGGGAAGCAAGAGTCGGTAAAGTATTTCTTGATTAACTTGACTGAAAAAAATTCTCACCAAAAATTTTTCCTGAGAATCCATAATTTTTGAGACCTTAATAACTACTTGCTATGTTTCAAATGGAACTTAAATTAGAGCTATGAATTACTATGGACTGTAAAGAAGAAAGTTCCCACATTCCCAGGATCAAGTGTGCAGGCTAATTTCTTCTGATTTCAGTCTCAGTAGTACAACTAAATAATCTATAGTATTAATGTAAATGTATAGAATGCTGTTTAGGTCCTGAACGTACAAATTCCCACAGCACTAACTTTACACATATGAGTGCTTCTATTTAACTCTGAGAATTAATTACATAAATACAAACATTTCTAAATTCTTGTAGGACAGAACTCCAATCATTTTGGAATCATGAGATGTTATACATAAATACTTCTAAAGTTTAAAATGGATGAATTTTGGGACTAGAAGGACGATGTGAGGAATGAGCTAATAAGGAACAAATAATGTATATATTGAAGTGTTGAAAATTGGCAAGCTCAGAGTTTTCAGAAAAGTAATTTCTTTGGAATGATGCTTTGCTGCCAACAGAGAATAAGATGGAAAGGAATAAGAAAGATCTAAGAATTCCTAACAGGAATATATTAATAACTGTGAAAATGACAGAAATGACAATAAAAAGGAGAGAGGGAATTGTGAAAGTGGCCAAGACTTCTAGGCTTACTGAATCAGAGTACAGCAGCATTAGAAATATGATTCTGCTGGCAGCTTCTTGTCTACAATTTTAATGTAATTTTTTTTTGGCTGATGACTGTTTGAAAGACAACATAATCATCTTAAATTCTTACTAGGTGATTTGTGTAATTATTGCAGACCTGATCATAGTAATCATCTGGAACTTTTTCTGCATAATGAACTACTCTTCCTCCCTGATCCTGTGACTCAGAACAAAGGACCAAATCCCCTTGGCTCCACTGAGAGCCTACCAGAAGAATTTTCTGCTTACTACAAAGTTCACCTAATTCATTCACTTGCTGAGATTACAGAATTTTCTATAATTTCCTTTCTAAGGACCTCCAATTAAGTGCCTAAAATCAGTATTTTGCAATAAGCCAAGTCAATAAAGTCCTGATATTCTATTCCAGAACTGGACAGTAAATGTGTACTTATATCTACATGAATTTTTTTATAAGAATGACCTGGATGATCTACATGATGTAGTCTGGATGATCTTCCTGACTCTCCTTTCTGTAATTTCGCCCTCTCTCAGCATGATCCTCTTGTTTAGGTCTAGATTTATCCTGTTGCCTGGTCAAACCACCACACTGACTGACTCCAGGGCAGAAGAGACTACAGTGAAAAGAAGTTTTTTTATCTGAGGAACTTGTCCTGCCTGTGCTCCTCTAGGCTGCTTTCAAGAGGGATGTTGTTGTTGTTGCCCGCTGCTTGCACTAGTGTGCCTGTATAAGGGAATCTCCTAAAGAAATTCTCACTAATAGGAATTTTTCAGCCATATCTCAAAAACACTCCCACAGATGAGAAAGGAGTTCATGACGCATTTTCACCTGTGGATTTTTCCCCCCTTTCAGCATTGAAGTTAAGGATATTTAGCTATGTACTTAAATATTTACTTGTTTCCACTGTACTGGCCTCAGACTTCACTCCAGGATGCTGCTGCACTACACATAATATAAGTCTCTAAGTAGATAATTCTTACTCCACAGAGCACAATATGTTCTCTCTGCCCATTCTCATGAAAAATTACCTTTGGAGTTTATATGGACTATTTTCATCAACTCAGACAAAGACGTTACTGGGCTTATCATATACTTATTCACAGAGGAAACCATGAGCTAACCAAACAGGTAGCATATAGGAGTGTAATACAGAAGGGTCTGCAACCATTTTGTATAAGGATTTTTCAAGTGCCTCAGGCAATGGCTGTTGAGACTAAGAAGACTGTAGCACTGATTCTGCCTTCTTTATCTGATAATCCTGAGAAGAAACTTCTTTCCCTGAGTAATACATTAATATTTATTTTATGCATGACTTCTATGCAACCTGCCAAGCTGTGGCAATTCTATGTGATAAATGATCTCACTCTATTTTGCCAAACTGAGCATCCTTAGATTACATATCCTTACAAATACAGGGCACCAAAGAGAAGGTTTAAGATACAGTTCTACTGGGGCCATGGGCTTCTGAAGGGGACAAAAAAATGCAATTGTCCCCCTGCTAATGGCATTGCATAGGGTATGACAGCACCTCAGTGCTGCTCATCAATGTGATACTGCATTGTCACAGCCATGCAACACTCTGGCACGAGTTGTCTTTGACATGGGCAAACTATTATCCCATATTACAAAGAAGAGGGTAACCATGAAATCTGTCCTCTTAGAAAGTAGCAGAAACTTTTCAACTTTGTCTGTGGGAGAAACAATATCTCCTACAGAAATAAACAAGACATTGAAAACTGCCTCCTCTCATGTCTTAAGGATTTGAACCTAAAGAAGCACTTGACAAAGTGGTCAATAAACAATAATGCCCTGCTTTCTTGTTGCCCAGCAGTTCATATGGTTTTTCTGACCTGTGAATGGTTTTTCCAGCCTTTCTGACCTTTCAGTTTTCTGTATTTCACACAAAATACACAAGGAAAGAGAGAGAATTTTACTTAGTTTCTTACAGTTATTTCCATTTTCAAAATTATTAATTGGTTTCAGTAAGTGGTCAAGGAGGTGCACAGCAGAGATCTTTCCTGCACATTTGTTCTCTGTGACATGCCCTTTCACTCCCATGTAATACTTATGTTTGAAGCACAACACATCTAGTTTTCTAGGAGTCTTTTCTCAGTCTGTCCAACATTACTGACCCAATGTGCCTCCCTTCATGCTAACCATGTAAAAGCTAGAGGAGTTCTCTCTAAATTTAGGGTTAATGATTTAGGGTTAATGTATAGCAAATGGAGGGAGGAAAGTAGCACCATGGACAGATCTGTCCTGCCTTGAAAGAAATACCCAAGACAGGTTGTATGAAATGCTGTAGGTGTGTATTGTTACTATTTTAAAACAGAGTGGTTTAAAACACTAGTGGTTTAAAGAGCCTGATCAATCTTTGGATAAGTGGTCATTTTGATCACAGCACACTAGTAAGGAAGTGACAGACTGCAGCTGCATCTGTCTGCAAACTGACCATTTTTACCCCCAGGCCTGAAGTGACTCCTGTTTAAATGAAGAACGAGTTTGGCTTCTGTCTCTATGTGGCACAACTAATAGTTGAACCCTTAACATTTAAAACATTGTAAAAAAAACCCAAAAAAACCCCAAAGCTAAAGTGTTCTCATACATGAACCACTGAGCAAAACAGAAACACTTAGATCTAGCACTGGTAGTCAGAGAGAAACAGTCAGATTTAGGCCTTAGATTTTACTGGCAAGAGCAATTGCACATCTCTCATACAACACACAGGCACAAGTCTGGGCTCTAATATATTCCAGCAGCACAACCTCAAAGTACATGCATCAGAAATCTGGATGCAGGTGAGCTGTGGCTGTGAGTAAAAACAAATAATAAAGATTAAAAACTCTACTGCTTAAATAGAGTACAAATTTAGTTGCTTCACAGCCAAGAATCTAAACAGTAACGTGTTCCAAATCAGTGTCTGTTATGTGGATCCTAATGGCAGCGCTTTTTTTCTGCTCTGAATCACTCCAATCCCATTGTCAAGCTAGAGACCATGTCAAGCTTCTCTGAAAATCAAGATCCCAGTGTGCCATGCCACAGTGAAGCCTCATGACATCAAATACAGCATTTGTGTCCCACCAGGACCCATTAGATTTTAATGCCATCAGCACAGCTAAATACTGGTTTCTTTTGTGCCCTCAATTAAATGCTCCTTTCCCTCATAGTAAAGGCATGTGGACAGAGGGAAGATGGGGAAAAACGTTGTCATATGCATCCTGCTGGATGCTACTTTTGGAAGGATGCGACCGTCATGGCAAGCGTTGACCAATGCAACAACATAAGAGAAGCAGAGGTATTTGGGAGAGGCTGGGAGACTTTTAAGGGCGGGGGAAATCATTTCGAAGCGAAGCCAGCCAGCCGAGGCGAAGGGAGGGGCCGGGGTAGGTGCTTCGCTCTTCCCTGGGCCGAGTCTGTCAGCCCGGCAACGCTTTGCCAAGGGGAAGCTGGTTCTGCTGGCCCCGCGGCCAGAGAGGGCTCCGCGTCCCTGCCGGGCGGAGCGGGCAAGGGGGCACTCGGGGCGGGGAGAGCCAGCCCTGCCCAGCCCAGAGCCCAGCCCAGCCCAAAACCGAGCGCGGCCCAAACCCCAGCCCGGGCAGCGAGGAAGCAGCCGGGCCTGGGTCGTGCCGCCCGCCGCCGGGCTGGAGGGTGGCACAGCAGCGGCTCCGTCCAGGAGCTTCCGGGCGCGGCGGGGGAAGGAGGAGGAGGAGGAAAAGAGGTGTGGGTGGAGGGGAGGAGAGGAGAGGGGAGGGGAGGGGAAGGAGGGGGAGGAGGGAGGCTGGCTTTTTTAGGAGGGAGACCCTCCTTCGCGGCCGCCCGCTCGCAGTCATGGCTTTGAAGGAGGCGGGCGGCAGCATCCTGCCCATCAGCGACATGGTGTCGGGGCCGTCGGGCTCGCCGTTCCCCGAGGTGGTGGAGCTGAACGTGGGGGGCCAGGTGTACGTGACGAGGCACTCCACGCTGCTCAGCGTCCCGGACAGCACGCTGGCCACCATGTTCTCCCCGTGCCGGGGCGGCCCGGCGGCGGCCCGCCAGCTGCCCAGGGACAGCCGGGCGCGCTTCTTCATCGACCGCGACGGCTTCCTCTTCAGGTACGTGCTGGATTACCTGCGGGACAAGCAGCTGGCGCTGCCCGAGCACTTCCCCGAGAAGGAGCGGCTCCTGCGGGAGGCCGAGTACTTCCAGCTGGGCGACCTGGTGAAGCTGCTGTCGCCCAAGGTCACAAAGCAGAGCTCGCTCAACGACGAGGGCTGTCAGAGCGACCTGGAGGATAGCAATTCGCAGGGCAGTAGCGACCGGCTTCAGCGGGCAGCGCTGGACAAGCGCTCGGGCTTTCTCACCGTGGGCTACCGCGGCTCCTACACCACGGTGCGGGACAACCAGGCGGACGCCAAGTTCCGCCGCGTCGCCCGCATCATGGTGTGCGGTAGGATCGCCCTGGCCAAGGAGGTCTTCGGAGAGACCCTCAACGAGAGCCGCGATCCCGACCGCCCCCCCGAGAAGTACACCTCCCGCTTCTACCTCAAATTCACCTACCTGGAGCAAGCGTTCGACCGGCTCTCCGAGGCGGGCTTCCATATGGTGGCTTGCAACTCCACCGGCACCGCCGCCTTCATCAACCAGTACAGGGACGACAAGATCTGGAGCAGCTACACCGAGTACATCTTCTTCAGTAAGTGCTGCCCGCGCCCCTGTGCCGTCCCCCTCATACCCTCCCGCGGGGAGTGCATGGCGATGAGCAGTGAAAAGTACAGGTGCACCCCGTACTCCAGCCCTGGCTATCCCAAAGCAACATGTAGCTGGAGAGAAACGGGAGCTGCCCCCTTTTCCCTCTCACTCGGCCCTGTCACCGCCACAGTTCAAATTCCATTTTGTGCTTTGTGGGGGCGGGACAAGGCTGCCTAATGCCCGTCCGGAGCGCGGCGTGGGAGCAGCTCCCCCCGCTCCGTGAGCGACCGGGGCTGCTGCCACCTTTTGGTGGCGAGCGTGCCGAGGGGACAGCCAGCCCACACGTGCCGGGGTCTCCGGGGGAAGTCGCGCCGGTTCCGGATCGGGACCTGCGGCGCCGGGAGGGTCCCTGCCCGTCTGGTCGGGTGCGGGTGCGGCTCCGGCTGCGCTCCGGCGCCGAGGGTTGCGGTGCTCCCTTGCCAGCGAGGCGGCGCAGAGATCTCAGCGGCGGAGCCCCGAGCAAGGAAAGGTTTTAATATTTTATTGCTGCGTTTTCTTCAAGTGAGCGCACTGCGCCTGGGCACGGACCCTGTAAGGGAAGGGGCAGCAAGGGCACAGCCAACTTCCAGAGGAGCAAGAAAGAGTCTGGCTCCAAGGCGGACACAAAATGGAAAAGAGAAAAAAATAAACTACTGCTTAGCCAGTATACAGCTCCTATGCAACTTCGCTAGTTGGCTGCGGGTAGCCTTGAAGGTCTCGGGTCACTCACAAATAGGAAAACCGAGCAATGACAAATGAGTTTCAATCTGGCAAAGTGTCTAGTGCTATGTAGGGCACTGGCTGAGCAACGGGCACGGATAATGAAGCCGTAGCTGGATGGAGAACACCAATCCCTTGCAGAGATTTGTCTTTGAAAGGCAGAGGCAGCCTTAAACGTTACAGATGTGTTTGAGAGTCGACTGAGCCGGCAGAAGAGAGGAGTGTTTGTTATGCATTCACTTTTTTCCTCTCCTGTCTCTGTGTGGTCTCACACTCCCTGAGCACAGGAGGGATGAATTGGCAGAGCATCTACCTATCTCTGGTGAGGTGGGAGATGCAACCGCTAACTAACTATACTAGTAGGGCAGCTGAATGGAGGCAATTTGTTTTGCGTGCAAAACTGGACTTAGGCACTGTACTAGAGGAGGGAAATGTGAATGGTTTTCTACTGGGAGGAGAAATTCATTACATAGTTTAGATTGCTACATATTTTAGAGGTGGTGGCCAGCCTTTGCTGAGCAGACTGAAGCACTCAGATCAACCTTCAAAACGCTATTAAAACAGTTTTTGAAGATTCCCTGTCTAACTTATTGCTGGTCATATTTCAATAAGATATGTAAAAACGGAGCTGTAGAGGAGCTTCACATACCTCCTGTGTGGACTTCTATTAAATATTTTGCTACCAAGTATTTTATAGTATTAAATAATTTTGGGGGGCAAATTGGACATAATTATTTTCTAAATAGTAGAAATTCCTTATTATCAAAACTATGAAATAATCTGTTCCATTTGTTCAGAAGTAGATTTGTAGGTTCACAGTTCTTTGTGTGCATTTCCGATGCTCATAATGTTTTGGTTATTTTTTGTGTGCATGTTATGATGAGGTTGCCATATAGAACAGTCCTCTAATTCACATCAGTGTTCCAAATTAATCCCTAGTGTAATACCACTGATTTATGTGGAATAATGCCAGGGATGAATTGGATGTTGTACATCATGATTTTTGTTTTGGTTTTTAGTACGCCAGCTTCTGATGTGAAAAGTAAAACATTTATTTACTTAAATTGATACAGTAAACTGAAAATTTATGTTTTTGCTTTTTGCTTAATGTGTTTGGGTGGGTTTGTTTTATTTTTCATTTCTGAGTGCAAGAAATGGCTGAGATAGAAGTAGGCTGAAAAGATGTCAAGCATATTTTAATTTTTGTTGCTTGTTACACATTTAGAAACCTTTTTGTATAACAACTTTAGACAGTGTTGTATGATCAGTTAGATTTTTCTGAAGCATAGCAAGATGGAAACAGCACTGCAGAAAATCGCCAAAGTTCGAAGAGAAATATGCAAAATACAGTACCTGAAGTAAATGCATTAGGTTTTATTTTAATTTGAGTAGATGCCCAATTAATGGAGACTGTGATAAAACAATAGTGTGTTATAATAATAATTATAATATGCCCTGGATTGACTGGGTGCTTGCTGTTGCCTTGCCTAACTACTGCACAAGGGTCCAGCAGTTGGAGAGCAAACCTTCTAAGCCTTAGTGCTTTGCACCAGGGGTGGGAAGATGGGTCAGGGTTACTGGCTGTAGGATCTGGCTGGGACTGTCTTCCATCCTCACTCACAAACATATCTTAATACACAAGGAGAAGGGCAGTCGCTTTTCAGTTTATTCCTTGCCAAATGTCCCCATGAACCCCAGAAAGGAGGCAGTTTTGGTTGAGAATTGCTGATTTCAGGAGCTCTCATGGAGAATGTCAGACTGTGTCTTACAGTCAAAAAAGAAATATATAAAGACAAAAGACTTTTAGGGAGCCTATTCTAGTTTTGGCCAGTGCCTGAGGCTGAATTTGGTGCTAATGAAGAAGAAACCTATTTTTACGTCCCACTGGAAAAAGCTGTACCTGCATTTGCATTTGTTATTCACATCATGAGCATTTGCAACTAGCAGTAACTCCATTAGTTGTTCTGTAAGTCTATAGCAGTCATATAAACTTCCCTTTCAACAATTTCTTTTGAGGACTGTGGACAATTCTGTTTCCTAGTAATGGTAGATAGCAAAGTGATTGGAAACATAAGAGGTTGTATGCATTCCACTTGTTTCCTTCAGTTATAAGTGGCTGAATGAGTTTCTCACCAAGAACTACTAAGGACTATTTGAAGGCCAAAGGTTTAATCTGTGGTTTGTGGAACAGATTTCAGGTCTGCTTCTGTTACCTCTCAAACTTTGGTATGTTTTCTGAGTTGAAATTACCATCTCTCACTTTTCTAATAAAACAAAAATTACTATATATTCTTGAACCTTCCAGCAGATTGAATTCACCTGGCATACTGCATATATTTAACTAATTTATGAATTGCTTAATATCTAGGGATGGATTAATTATTGCAGACTAATTCTGATTGAAAAACCAGAGGTTTTTTGAAACTGTGTACCATCAACCTTTGGCAAAATGTCCTGACAAATACAAAAACAGACTTTCCTTCTCAGTATGTATAAATCCTATTAAAAAAAATTAGATTCTTTCCCCCCAGTCTTTTTCAAGCTATCATGCATGCAACATCTTCATTTGTCTACACAGTTAAGTACATGGCCAGAATTTAGCTTCCATCTTGCATTGGTGGCTTACTTATGAAAAGTGCTCACGTATCTGTTTCACATGTCCATTACAAATTCCATCTCTTAATGGTCCATAAAAGGAATAGGCTTTTACATGGTAGTGAAAATGCTCTGCCAAATGTACCACAGATTTCCCTCTTTTTTTTTGTTTTGTTTGTTTGTTTTGGGGTTTTTGTTAGTTTGTTGGGTGTTTTTTTGTTTGTTTTTACCCCCCAAAAGCCTGGTTCCATGCTATTAATGCTCTCACCTTAGTACACATGAGGATGACTCGAGTCAGGTTAGTGTAACATGAAATTCATATGCAGTTTAGGAAAAAGGCTAGAATTCTTTTACTGCTCAGTTTAAAACTGCTGTAGAGGATGACCAATTAATTACCTATTGGTGTGCAGTAGGTGATGGCCCTCACAAATGTTGCTTCTAGCTGGAGACAGGAGACCTTGCTTCTTCATGTGGCTGCAGGCACTGTAACATATCTTCTGTTAGCTGGCCTCTTTGGGAGAAAAGAGTGCAATGTACATGTTTAGGGTTTTTCTGTTTGTTTGTTGATTTTTGGATTTTTGTTTGGCTTGTTGGGGTTTTTTTGTGATTCACTGTATCTCTTGGTACTGTTGTATAGTGCAAGATTGCCTGTGCATACTATTTTTTCTTCTGTAAAATCTAATTGGTCTTAATGGATTTTACATTTAGCATCTGCTATGCAATCTGACTTATGGGTGTTGAGTGCACTGTGCTCAGCTGGGAGCTTTCTGTGCTGAACTGACATCTTTATTGTAAGAAGAATGCAGTAACATTTACCGAAAACTCTGACATGCTTTCTATGTTGACAGCCCTGTTTCATACGTGACAGTTTCTGTTTCCTTGTCTCTTGTTTTTGTTTGTAACAGGTGACATTTGCATGAATTTATGGTGCTTATTTTCCACTTGAAGTCACAGCACTCTGAGATTATATTGGTTGCTGTGGAAATTGTCATAAACAAGTGATAATAATTTTGTAATCAGTGGGGAATAAGCAGTTAGGAGCAATCAAGTTTCAGGAGACAATATGGTATTTTGAAAAAACAGAACCCAAAACTCAAACAAAATGATAACCACCAACCCCCTGAAAAAACCCACCCAACAACAACACCCAACCAAAATTGTTTGTGTCATCACAATAAAAAGGAGAAGTAAACAGAGGGTCACACTTGAAACATAGGGAATAAATGTATGAAAAATACTTTGAGGTGTTTGTTGCTCCATAAATGCCAAATCCAGTTCAACATCCCACTGGGATAGTGAGGGGATGGTGGGTCATCAGATAACCCTAAACTGCTCTTTTGAGGGCAGAGTGGTGCGAGAGCCATCCTGCAGGTGGTTTCTGTGGCCATGCCAAGCTGCTCTCCATCCATCACTGCTTATTTGGTGGAGTTTTTACTGTGTAGAGTGGGTGTTTTGTTTGTTTTTATTTTTAATCTGGAACAAATACAGGTAAGATGTGCCAGGCTGAGGAGATAAAGGAGACTGAGTCAAAAGTGAAAAATGGGTACTGTTTGTCTGTGATACTTTGAGATAAAGTTGGACAATTTACTTTGACCCTGAACCATAAGATGCTTCAGATTTCTAACAGTATCAAGATTTAGAAATGTTGTTTCTGACAGGACAGATGAGCAAAGCCATTTAAAGAGAGATTTTGTAGGCCGTCCTGTGACTTAGGAAAACTGACATAAAACTTCAGGATATTCTGCCTTATGATTCCAGTTCAACTCTAATACATCTTAATCATCTTAATACATCTAATACATCTTAAAGAGTAGTCTATTATTTATCTTGTCATTCTTGCAAAATATATGTCCGAGTGCAAAGAGATGAAGTGTACAGTCATCTATTACTAATATAAGAATATCTTTCTTATGCTACCAATTGACATAACTCATGATAACCTAGACTACCGAAACTGATATTCTTATTTTAGTCCTTTCAACCCAGAGACTCTATTTCAGAATTATTTTAAATACGAGATTAAGAACAAATTTGGCTTTTTAGTAAATAATGAAAACAACTTGCTTTGACTGGTTGCTAAAGACACTGCTTCAGTGAAAAACTGTGGCAGGAACCTCTTGATTTTTCTTACACTTCAATCAAAATATGCAAAACTCAATACAAAGACTTGTGTTCACATTTTTTTCAGTATATCCAGTTTCTGGTCTTACTACAATAAAATCATATTTGTGAGTACTGTGGAGTGTTTTTAATATTTAGAACTGTGTATTGGAACTGTTGTGTGGTATTTTAAAAGCAAAATTAGAGATTAACCAAGAAAATCAACAATCATGGTATTGTATACTATGGTATAGTATACCAGGATCAATGCTGGATAAGGAATAAGCAAGAATTGATCCTTGAAACTGCTGCTTCTGATGTTGGAAGGTGGAAACTGGTTTTGATATTATCCCAAACTGGTTCTTGTGGATTACTTGGGGGAAAGAATGACAGTGTTGGAGAAGCTGACTTTTCTGGATCTGTACTATTTTGCACAAAAAGCACTTCTTAGTGTCAGATCATTTCACAGATTTTCGAGGATTTATGACAGTAGTTGCAGGGAAATGTTTACTTTTCCACAGTAGGATGAGCAAATCATATTTTATTTTTTCTTTAGTGTCAACGCGTAATTCTAGTTATCTGCTGCTCAAGCACAGAATTTATGCATACAAAAACTTTCCTTTTAGTGTTGTTCCAGGCAGATTGTTTTAAAATTAGAAGATTACTGCAAATAAGATATATTTTGCAATATATATGCTTTCTCAGTATGATGTGTCTGATATTTCTCTGCTGGTCTTCTCCTTTGCAGCAAATACCACATTTATTATATTGTGGTGAGAATTTGTGTGGCAAACTAAAATTCTCTTAAGCTTTTTACCGAGAGGTATTTCATTGATTTTCATGTTATCCTCTTTTTGCTGTAGTTCTGCACTTAAGCACATGCCTCCAGACATTAAAAACTATCCAGGCAGCTCTCTCAGAGGTCAAAAGTAATATTCTGTGGGTATGAGGAGAGAAGTGGCCGAAAGAAACTCCCTCCTCTTGGTCCAGCTGCATATCAGTATGGCCTGAACAAAGCAATCACAAGTGACCATTTGTGTTCTGTTGTGTTACTGGTTTAAGGGTGAGAACTTTGGTGGGCCATATACCTGGATGGGCGAAGAAGGAAAGTATGTAAGGTCCTGTGCATCTGTCTTGCACTTCTGGGGTCCTGGGCTGCACAAGACTGGTGTGCTTGGTGTATCTTGCAGCCAGCTTAGCATTGCCCTACCTTGTCTCAGCAGCTGGGAGGTCCTGGGCGTCACATGCTGCAGGAGAGGTGAACAGCACAGCCATGCTCTGGATTTTCTCTCGGATGTTTCCTCTGATTTTCTGTCCCCACTTTTGGAGTACTTTACTGCTGCAGTCATGTAAGAAGTCTGCTACAGAGTTAGGCTGGCCAAAGTCACGTCTGCAAGGCTTTTGCACACTACCAACTGGTTGGTTGACTTGGTATAATTGTTGAAAATAGTGTGGGGCACTATACCAGTTAAGATCCTAACCTAATAAATTGGTGTTATATTTCTCTCCAATGATGATTTTATTTCATTTCTGTTTACAAGATCTTTATTTCTTAAAGCATGTGGAGTACTAATGCCACTCAAATCATAGCTCTTTTATAAACCAAGCCACTGGAAGTCCAGTGAAAATGCTTAAAAAAATTACTAGGCAAATTTCATTTTGCTTTAGCAAATAAAATGCTTCATGAATGGATTTCCTGGGGAGGTTTTATTCACTCCAGTTTTATAAAACAGCATGTTCTTATTGAGAAGAGGTAATTTATACTGTACTTAAAATTCATATATTGAATAAATGTTAGGATGAAAAAGAGCTATGTCTAGAATGAAATTGTAATTTTTAACAGAGTTTAAGTGCTTTTATTTAAATGCTTTTGTCTTATTTTTTGGTTTTAAGCAGTAATGGCTATTGCATTTAGCTTTTGTGTCATATAAATTCAGGAATATGCAGTCCTTTTTTTTTTTATTTTTTTTTATTTGACCTAAATGGGATTAATCATATATATGAGGACCATCATTGTGTGAAACTCAGAATCAAGTTCCATTCAAAACTGCACCTTTACTGGGACTGAAGCAGCAAGTAGTCGTACGAAATTCAGACTGCAGGAGCAGCTATTTGGTTTCATAACTCTTTCTAGTACACACAATCCTGGCAAGAGTTAAGCAGTGATGATTTGTAATTTTTATGGCTATTTTAGAAACTAATGCCATTCATTTTGGTTGCATTTCACCTGATTATGGCAGATAAACTTGTGATGTTTGTTACATTTTGACAGTTTAGCTTCAGAAGATGTATATAAACTAAAGACTTCATCTTGCTGCAAGGTGCAACTCCATTTAAATCATCACATCTCTAAATATTTTGGGGAGTTCACCAGACATTTGTAAAAGTCACAGTGGTGTTAATGAGAGTTTCATGTTTCTAGCAACATGGCAAACACAATGCTTTAAAAACTTTTATGCTAATATTATTTCTTCATGAAATTACTTGTAACTTGATCCTGTCTTTCCCAAAGTTGCTCAAAACAGGATTCAGAGGTATGGAACAATGTGTTTACCCGTTCTTTCCACTATAGAGGGTCTGCCTGACCATAAGCAGTGTCAGGACTGCTCTCAGTTACAGCTGGTGCAAGGATTCCTTCATCAGCATCTTGCAGCTGAGAGTAGCTGGGTCAGAATTGAGATGTTTCCTTTCTCTTTGCTCCCAGTATGCCTGAACCCTATGGCAGAGTCTCTGAGCAAAAGAGGTGGAGACAGGGGCTGCTGCCTCTGGGGACTGCCACTGCCTCCAGGTGGCTGCCACAGCCTCGGGGCTGTGTGCACATTGGGTTGGCTTTGTACTGCTCACATTGCACCTGACCTGTTTTCTGTTCTGATGACATGCACTTAGCAAATAAGGAAAACTAGCATGGTATATAGAATAAAAAATTCCCTTTTGAAGGGAACACTGTAACACTTTTTAAAAAAATACTGTGAATAACTCAATCCAGAGACAAAATTCAATCACAACTGCACATGGCTACTAGCGCACTGGCGTAGGTGTGCTACACATCTCCTCAGGGGAAGAAGGTGTGGGCTGAAAAACTGAGGGGAGAAATCAACTTTATTAGTTTTATTAATTAAATTAAATATTCCAAGTCTTCACTTAGCATATGTTCAGGTGTATTATATTTCATATGTACAGAGATGTTTTCTTTGCATTCGCAGAAAGATAGGATTCAGAAATTAAATCGGTCAGTATATTTTATTTTTTATATAAACAAAGAACTATAACTTTCAGATAAATTTTTATCTTTAATCCTTGCTAGGTTTTATTCTTTAGTAGAATTAACAAATATTCCCAAAGGGAGAAGAGTTGGTGCTCAAGGACTCTTGTCACATTTTGTTGTAAACAATCTTCTGCAACTGAAGTTAATAGTTAAGTTTTTCTATATTTTTCTGAATGTAGGTGTTTAGAGGTTCTTGTAAGGATTACAACTATGTCAGTGTGTTCCATGGAACTTACTAAAAGTGTACTACCATTCCAAAGGCTTTATATTGGTGAATATTTTATATATGTCACAGGGATCTGTGAAGCTCTTTTTTTAATAATAGGAGGAAAAAAGGCCCAGAATTGCATAAATTCATGATTATACAAATAAATTCTGTGCAAAACAGTTACTTTCATAATGTCTTACAGTTTAAAGAAGTTTTTTTTTCTTCCTGTCTGTTACCATTAAAGCCACCATACCTGCAAAACTGACAGTAATGACAAGTGTCCATTTTGTGTATACATAAGTATTCTCTAACTCTCTGGTTCTTAATCCAAGCTTTTTCATTCTCATTGAAACTCATGAATACAAAATAATATGAAAATCAACTATAAAAGGGCTGTAAGGCAGATAAAATAAATCAGTAAAATTGAGTGCCAACAATTTAATCAGTGTAATGTGTAGATAATACAGTGGAAAAAGAGTAAAACTAAACAACACTTTTCTAGTTTTTCTTCGTAAACACATTTTCTTTCCCTTTCTTCTACAGTCACCCTTTTATAGGCAGTCACTTCTCAGTATTGTTCTCTTCAGATGGCTGTTACTATTTCTGTTGTTAATGCCAAGTGTGGCTTTTCAACAGATCTGAAACAAAGCTGAGGCATGGCTACCATTGTCTTTCCACCTATTTTTGTCTCTTTTCAGTGCTGGGTAATATAAATATCACTCATTCCATCCTTCTAAAAATAGCAATATACAGCTTTATAAAAGTGTGATCAATATTTCTGAAGCTACATGGACTCAAGGGGAGAAAAAAGAGAACAAAATAATTGAGCTGTTTATGATGCAATATAGAATGAGACTCTGGTTCAAGTAAGGCTGTGGGTGACCTCTTTAAATTTCAAAATTCTGGGATCAAATTCCATGCCTGCCTTTCCATGTTTTCCTTTCTGCTTTTCTGTTTTTTACTCATTTGAAGAACCTCTTTGGAGTAGGAACTGTCATCATCTGTATGTGTAGTTAAGCCTTGTCCTATTTAAACAGTAAACCAAAACTCCATAGGGAATATAGCTAATACCACTGTAATTAACAGTGCTGCTTGGAATTTTCACCTTCCCAGGACCCATGGACTGTAACTTTCTCTGTTAGCAATCCTTCAGAAAACTATGTGTATTTACCTGTTTTAGGGTTGTCATAGCTTGCAAATATAAATTTCTCATCTGCATGCTGTCAGTTTGTTTCTGCGGAGGCATTAAATGAATATAACACTTCTTATTCCTCTCCTTTCAGCATTTACTTTTTCCACCTGTAGCTGAAGTAGTTTTGTATCTAAATTGTTGGAATTATGCCCCTAAATAATTGCATCTGTGATCACATTTAATTACAGGAAGCCGAATTCACTCATGGCAGAGCAGATTAGGTTAAATGCTGTCTAATCACATCCCTGGTGACTGGCCTCTGGCAGTGCTTCCTTCCTAAATCCCATTGCTGGGGATGCCATGAATAAAATCTGCATGGCCTGTGTCCATGTCTTCAGAAAATGGTTTTCCTTTTCTGAGTTGAAGGGTCAGACATGGACTGAGGAGCAAGGCCATTGGTCACCCCTGCCAGAAACACATGTGGCTTCATGAGGCTTCATGGGGCACATGTCTGGGCAGGGCGGGACTGTGCGGAGCTGGAGTGTCCTCCTGCCACCTTGGGGTCTGACAGCCTGAGGGGGCACAGCTGAAATGGGTCCTGCGCTGGGCTGGAGAAACCCAGTGGGTCTGTCAGGGCCAGAATAGGCTGGTGATGTCCCCTGGGGGCCTGGCACTGTCGGGGCTGTGTCTGCGCTCTGTGAATAGCAGCAAATGAGCCAAGAGCTGAATGCTCCAAGGATCTCTGCCAGGCACCTTAATCACAGGTCTGCTTTGGAGCGTTGGAATGCCAGAGCAATGAGTTAGGGTGGTTAGTTAGTTTTCACAATTTGAAAAACTTTTTCCAAAATAAATAGCTGCTGGTTGTCCTGGTTATAGTAGCCAGGATCAGTTTGTCATTGTGTGGGTGTGTATTCTAAATACTCTATGTTATTTTTCTCATGAACTGCTCACACTGGCCCATTTGCAGCAGCTGCCCAGGGCATACCCAACCCCTCAGGCTACAAACTGGGTGTTTAGGAACTTCTGTGAGATAAGGAAGTTTTCCTGCCTTCACACTTATGACTTAGGTCTGATAACTTCCCTCTGGGAAGCGACTCGTGCCTTCACACCCACCTGAGAGGTCATGTCTGCTAGTGGTCCGTCAGGGATGCCAAAAATATGCCATGATTCACCTCACAGAGTAAATCACCCATTGTGAAACTCCCCACCCTAGGGGAGGGACTGGGTGTTCCCATCGGAGCCCAAGCATAGATAATCTTGGGATTTTGGGACGGAGATCTCTGGTCAGATCCAGAGGAGGACCAGAGCCTCCACAGGACTAGGACTGCTACTCTTGGCTGGACTGCAACCATCATTTCCACCAGCAGGTTTCTTCCTTTCTTTTTACTTTGAACTCAGAGGGGCCACGTGGTGCTCAGCACCGGGGTTGGTGAGCTCCACTCTACTCGTGCCCCACTGTGCTGGGCTGCACATCTGTTTTTGTGGGTCAAGCATATTTTCCTTCTGTATCAGTGTATTTTGTGATCTTTTTTATTAAATTGTTATTCTGACTTGCAATCCCATTCTGAGTTGGATTAATTTCTTCTGCTGCTTTAACTCTAAACCACACTGGTTCAGAGTATATTGCCATCATTTCTTTTCAAGAAATGGTGTCAGACTGTGGATCAGGAAATTAAGACTATTAAATGTTACATGTGGTAGCCATATAACACTCAGTTTTCAAACTTCTTAATAGATTTATAAGTTCCTTGATAAAAGGCAAAACAGTTCCTGCATTAAGGCAATCAGATGTTGAAATAGGCTATGCAGTGATAGTGTGCATGTTGTGCATCCTTGGAGTCTTTCTGAACTTGTGTCTATCAAGCCCTGATAACCTGATCTGAACTCATAACTGAACATAGTTTTGAGCAAGAGATTGGACTATGCCTAAATTATGGTATGGTTTTCTTCTCTGATGTGATTTGCATTGGCATTGACTATTTGAAAATTTTTCTCAGGAAAGAAAAAGCAAACTTTTGCAGGTAAATTAAATTGATGCTCAAAAGCTATAAATTCTGATTATTCTGAAAATTGAAAACTTCAAAGCCTTAACTTTGTGTTGCTTTTTGTGGTTTTTTTTTTGTTTGGTTTGGTTTGTGTTTTTTTTTGTTGTTGTTGTTTCTTTGTTTTTTTGTGGGGGGGTTGTTTGTGTTTGTTTGTTTGTTTGTTTTTGCTAACATTTGTGTGTCCTACATGTAGGACCGCTTTGGAAAAATTATTTCAGGAGTAAGTTTCTTGTAAGACTTTCTGGCCCAAATTTGAAACCACAAAATGTTAAATAGACCACAGTTAAGAAAGTATCTGAAAAAATTATCAAAATAGGTGTTGGATAGCATTGCAGTTGTTGATCACATGTTGCTTGAAGAAGGAATTCTCACAAATTTAGCAAATCACCACTGTTTAAATCTCTAACCATTTTTACTGTCATTCTTTAGAGAGATTCTGGTGCTACCTGTCACAAAGGTGACAAGCAACCTTGGATTTCTTTGGGTTACTTTCCATTTTGATGTTTTTAATCAGTGTTGAGTTCCTTTAATGTGACATGTTTTTTTGCTGGAATTTTTTAGCCTCTGTACTTTTCCCCTAGCATAGCTTGAATCAATTTATGAAGCAGCTGCAAAAATGCTGAACAGGATTATTTTAATAGACTGAAAAACTTTTAAAAAATTATCACAAAGCTGATAGGAACAATGCAGAATTATTTGTTATTAATACATTGCTGAATGGATGTATAGCATCAATACAAGATAGTTGTTAGGATATGTAAGCAATTTGAATTTTTTTTCCTTCTTGAAATTTAATGTAAGAATAGAACACGAGGCACTAGTAACTAGGATTATCCAAGAAAATGTTGGATGTTTCTCTCGCTTTTCTCACATTACTGAAAAGATTGCTGAAGTGATGTGTTTGGAGGCTCTTCAACAAGTCAACCTAGTCTTGAAACTCTAATTTTGCAATAAAATACATGGTAATTAACAGAAAGCTCTTTTCTACCAAGAGATTCGTACCATTAAATACAGTAGAATTTTATTTTCAGATTCACAGAGTTGCACCAAATGAGGCTACTGGGACTAAGGGCTCTGCTGAGCCTGTCTGACATGACACAGTGCAATCTAAAGGAATCCATTGCGGTCTATCAAGTAAAGGATTTTGCTTAAATGGGAACGCTTATGTGGATTTTCATTAAGTAGAATGACAAATGTTATGAATATCATATGTAGTAATAGTAATATGATGGAAGCCAATAGAATTTCATCTGCCTTTTAGTAAATACTCTTTGGCTTTGGTTGGTGATTGGGTTTTTTTCCCTTTTTTTTCCTCTTTTCTTTGTTATATTGATTTTCCACACTAGATGGCAGTGCCTTAGCACTAGTGTATGATAGGGGAATTGATTTAATTTGACCAGAGGGGAAGAAATCCTTCTGTTTCATGCTTCCTTCTACGTACATAGCTCAAAGAATTGCAGATAGGAGACTGGATTTTGATGAGCCACATAATGATGGGCAAAGGAAAATGCAAATTGTTTCCCCTCTTCCTTTGTACAATTGAAAGTCTATTCAAACTGATTGAACCAGGCTTGCCTTGGTTGTATCTGAGATGAACTGGGGCTGTCTCTCAGTCCTGTCCCCAAGGAATTGCATTCATAGAAACTTTAAATAAATGCTGTATTGAGTTAGAGCTGAGAGTGCATCCAGACTCTGAGCAGATTGCCTCACAGTTTTGAGCCATATGTTGTCTATACTGGAAAGTCAGTGAGAGAAAACACAACTTCATTCTCTTTCCAAGAAAACCACGTGCTGGAAAAGTGGAAATGGAGAGCTGAGAGATGCTGGGGTGCACCAAGATACTGCACTTTTAGTGCCAGGGCACATCCACCTATGAGCTGGGATGAAATCCTGGATTGCATGTCAGGTGAAAGACTGGAAGAGTGCTGACTTGAAGTATTTTAACTAACTGAAAGGTCTGTGGAACTCTCATGGTGAGGACTGAGGGGAGACCATGATTACAGACAAATGGGCTCTGAAAGTGTAAATGTGGCAATAACAAGTGAAAGCTAAAGCTGGAAACTTGAAGTTCAACTTGACATTAGGATACACTATTCAAAATTTATGGAGGAGGCCCTTGGAAACACAAGGTTATTAAACTGAGAAAATGTTTACTGATTGTATTTACAATCTTCTTTAAAGAAAACCTCCACCTAACCTGTGAAAGGAGGAGACAGAATTTGAAAGATGGCAAATATCAATAGATTCTGCAGTTAAAATAAAAGAAATAGACACATTACTAGGAGAAAATAAGTACCTTAAAAGACAAGTAACAGTAGAGGGGAAAAAGAGACCTGACATAGGAATGATTGACTGTATGAGAAACAGCTGAAAGAAAGAAGGTATAAAAGTTCCTGAAAAAAACAAACATGTAAGGAAGTAAAAAATTGTCAAAGAACTATTTTCTCCTTGTAAGATTCCTGAAGAGCCTTTCATTGTATGGTTGGCTCAAAAATAAGATCACTGCTTCAATCCAATTTATACTTCACAAAGGTAAGTTTGACGCAGTACCTTTATCTTTTTCACTGGAGTTAAACAGTGCAAAATCAGGAAAGCTCTTGCCTGAGGCTGTGAAGAGTACTGCAATGAATACGTTTTCTTAAAGAAAATTTAACTAAACTTGGTGTCGCCTGGGACCTTGCTGCATGCAGCTTCTGCCCTATTTATTCAGTTTTATTTTTTGCCACATCTCTACTGAATGAGCTGGATAAAACCAAATTGAAATACAGGAATACAAATTTTTCTCTCACTTTTTTTAACTGAATCTGCCATAGTAGCTGAAATTTCATTAATACTGCTGGAAGGAAGGCAGGCCAAATAAATATTTGCCTATCTTCTACTGCAGCATTCACAAAACCTGAATATTTTTGCAAAACATGCTGCTGTTATTTGCTGTCGTTTTTTGCATGTCACAAAAAGTGATAGCCCTGCCTACAATTTATTACATAACTCTGCCAGAGTAGAAGATGCAGATGGCTTGCTATAAAAATGCCATGCAAATTATGTTTCATAGTACTGCTTAGATGATTCCTTATTAGTTGGGGGAACCAACAAATGGTGCTAAATTGGAATTTGTCAGGCATTTGGTGATAGAAAGTGAGCCTCAGGCTTGGGGCAGTTATGTGGGAGGTAGCAGTTGCCAGTTCTTTAAACCTGAGAGAATAAATGCTTGAATGTGGATTTGCCACCTCCCTGGTGAGTTTTCTGATTGCCAGGTTAGATTGTCAAGGGATATACCTATTCATTTTGAAACAAGAATTTTTTTCTTGCTGAATATAAATACCTTGCCTCGGAGGTTTTCATAAAACACAAATTTGCTATACAATTAGATGACTTCACATCAGTAGGAAGCATGATAGAGAGTTGTTTGAGGGAAAAGGCACAACATATCTTCAGAAAAAATTAGTATATGGACAATATTATGCTGAAGTTGGAACTTGGAGAGTTTTCTTGTTCAGAGGGATTGTTTTTATATTCTATTGTGGTTTGGTTCTCTTTCATCTTGTGGTTAGATGAAAAAATGGGATTTCCCCTTTGTACATGGAGTTTCAGTTTTCAGTGTTCTAGAGCACACTGTTTAACAGACTGGATGATACAGAGTGTTCAGAGACATAGAGGCCTGTAGCCATTCTGTAGCCATTTTCCTTTTTAAATTTTTTTATTTTTTCCTTGTTTTTTATTTTTTAACATCCATGCCCAGCACTTTGCAAAGCAGCAGGAACCGTCTTTTTATTGTTTATGCAAGCCGAGAGGAGTTCACTCTAATGGAAATTTTTATCTTACTCACATGGCAGTTCTGATTAAATCTGAAAAACAAATGAATGACAGGATGCTTCAAACCACCCAAATGACTTGTCTTTACTAATATCCATTATTTAATTGAAAGCAGGAGCTTTGCCTTTGAGAATCGGGTTTTGTAAGCGCAAGGATTATCCTTGTTTGTTAACACAATTCTAGTTCAAACTTTATTTCCTTAAAAAGACAGTATGATCTTCCAGATTGTTTTCTTGGGTTTATTCTGGCTGTGCTTTTGAAAAACAGACCCAAACAAAATGCCAAGTCTGTTCAGTTCTGATAACCTGGCTTTCGTGAAGAAAACATTCAAGTTGTTCTCTTTAGCCAGTGTTGCATGTGGATTTGTACTGCTGCTTCCCCTCCCCAGTGTTTTGTTTGCCTTCTTCTAATTCTGAAATGTTATTTCCGTGACAGGAACAACAGAGTTGCCACTCTTGCCACATTAATGTTAGCACTTCTCTTTTCAGCTTTTATGCCATCCATTTGATCAAATTTTGTGGATTGCACTTGAATTACTCCAGCCATCGCCTGGAAGATGTCCTTCTGACTCACTGGACTTGGAGAAAAACATCTTAATCATAAATTCCATTTTGAACAGAATTTCTTGTCTTAGATAATCTTGCAAAATATTCATCAAGCATTCCTGCTGCCTTCCTGATTTTTGCCTTTTCTTCCTTACTTGGATTTTTTATTTCTCTTGCCATCAAAGAATAATTTGGGTCAGAAGGGACCTTAAAGACCATTTAGTTCTAACCCATATGCCATGGGCAGGGACACCTTTCATTAGACCAGGTTCAATCTGACTTTGAGCACTTCCAGAGATCAGGCATCCACAACTTCTCTGGGCAACCTGTTCCAGTGCCTCACCACCCTCTCAGTAAAGAGTTTCTTCCCAATATCTAGCTTAAGCATAACCTCTCTTTCAGTTTAAAGCCATTCCCCATTTTCCTATCACTGCATGCTCTTGTCAAAAGTTCTCTGGCCTTCTTGTAGGTCCCCTTTAGTGCTGAAAGTCTGATCTAGGGTCTCCCCTGAGCCGCCTCTTTTCCTGGCTCAACAGCCCTGACTCTCTCAACCTTTCCCTCATAGGAGAGATGCTCCACGTCTCTGGTCATCTTGGTGGCCCTCCTCTGGACTCACTCCAGCAAGCTAATGTCCTGTCTGTGCTGGGGGTCCCAGAGCTGGATGCAGCACTACAGGTCTCAGAAGGGCAGGGTAACGAGGCAGAATCATCTCCCTTGAGCTGCTGGCCATGCTGCTTTTGATACAGCCCAGAATGTGGTTGGCTTTCTGGGCTGTAAATGCACATTGTTGAGTCATGTTGGTCATATTCCTTTTCAGAGACTTAGAAATTAATTAATTATCCCTTCCATTGGGATACCATTTTCCTTTGACCATTCTTTTTTGGTAGTTTTTTTGTTTCGGTGGTTGGGGTTTTTTTGGGGGGTTATGTGGGGGTTTTTTCTTCTTTTTTTTTTTGTTGCTGTTACTATTATTGTCCACCAGTGGTTTGCTCTTACTCTTTTTATTTTATTTTTTTTTCTACTTATTTAATTACCTTGAAAGGTCTCTTTGTTTGTTTTTAAGTAAAAAAATCTCTTTTTGCTATTTCTTCTAATTGGAATACATTCTTCTACTGGCAATTGAAGATGAGCCCGTGTGTGGTTTTTTACATGTAGTCCATTCTATCACATTTTATTTCACTTGTAGCAAAGTTAAAACCTTTAGAAGACATCAACTTTGATTGTTTCTTAATTGGTTTTGTTTTCTCATCTCTACCATGCCACACATACAGAAAACAGCTGGCTTCCTTGTTTACGTTCCTTAACTGTTACTTCCTATGGTCACATGCTGTTCCAAATCAATGCAAGTTCTTTAGGTGGCATTATAGAGATAAGAGATTGGTATTTTCTTAAAAAAATTCCATACTTCCATCTTTTTCTTTATGTTTTTTAAAAAGAGGGGCTGAATTACATAATTGCACTGTTTATGCATTCTTAATTTACTGCATTCATGAGTAAAAGTCTGCAACATATGCAAAATCATTTGCTACTTTTGGTTACTGCTTGTAATTTGTAGATTCAAATCCTCAGTCCAGCTGAAAAAAACCAAGTTTTTCATTAGAGAGAAGGTTCAGATGCAAGTGGAGAAGTGAGAAATTTCTGCTATAGTCTGCAGACCTCTGTGAATGTGTTCTGCTGGGAGATCTACAACAACAGGCATATTTGCATTTTTCACTCTACCATTTTAAGTGCCCTGGGTTTTTCACAGTCAGTGCCTTTAGCTGGAACTCATGCAGGTTCTTTGCCATGTGTGCATGAGGACAGTTTCTCAATGAATGCAGCCTCTTGTATAAAAAAAATATAAAAGGAAGCTGATGACCGGCATGACACCTTGGGATGCCCAAGTTCCCACGAACCCTACTCTCCAGTGAATGTTTTACTACTGTAGAGGAAGATCCTGCACCAAGTCCATCAAGGCAAGTGTTTGGCCCTCTGATTTCAGTGCTTGCTCTGGCTACTACTGAAATTCACATTTAGGGGTCTTCTTATTTAGCAAATGCCTGTTTCTTTCAGATGTAGTTATATCACTTTCTTTATGTGAAGACCTGAGCACTGTCAGGATATTCTACTCCAAAGCTGGAGCATGTGGCAAATTGTGGCTGTCCTTACAGTGCACAAGTAGTAGAGATTTATGCATTTTTATTTCTTAAGAAAGACACACGTACAAAAAGCATGCATAAAGATTAAATAACAGCTAATAAGATGTTGGAGTCCATATTTTTGTTTGTCACAGTTTTTAAACTTTCCGTCTCATTTCAGAGATTCACCACAGTTTATGTAAGTGTACTGTCCAAAGATAGTGGCAAAGGTAGTGAGGCAGACTTCTGTCCTTCCTCCTAGTAGAGGCAATAACTTGTAAAACTGAAATGTAATAATATCTGTACTAATAGTACTACATCATTACATAATGAATTTTCTTATCTTTAAAGAAGTTTCTAAGAAACAAAAGGGAAAATTGCCAATTTCACCAAACTTGAAAATTATTTTATTAAAAAAAATTAAAAAACCATCCTAAAAATTAAATGCCCATCAGCTATTTTTATTACCCACACTGTATTCTGTAGACTTGATTTTCCAGTTTTAGGTGTGTAATTTTAGCATTGCCTCACTGTCATTTTAACTTTGTGAAATTTAATATTGAAGCAAACATTTATGGAAAATACTGTGTTCTACAAAGATGATGAGAGAATCATGAAACATTAAAATTCAAGAGGAATTGTTTGAGGGGGAAGGGAACATCACATTCAATCATGCTATTTCTTAAGATGTCAACAACAAAAGACAAAGGGATATTTATCTGGAATGATTACTGCACTGTATACAGGCAGAGGGCAAAAACGTAACTAGCATTTTAATTTAAATATCCAAAATTGCTGGTCCTGCAGAACTTGGTTACTACTATTGAAATTATTCTTTTTCTTACTTTGGAAACTCATTGCAGTTTGGGATAGGGTGTGTTGTTGGCTGTGCAGTTCACCACTCCTCTATTTCTGGCATTTGGATAAAGTGGGTAACTTGAGGCAGTGCTCTTTCTCCTGGGGCTGGCATGAGCAAGGCAAACTGGTGTCTGAGGAAGGGATCTGAGACACTTCTCAGGGACAAAAAGTCAGGGCAAACATAGGAGTCTGAAAACAAGGAAGGGGCAAGGTGAGAGAAATCATTTTCATTTTCTACATGGCTAAGGATGATTTAATTGATGAAATGCCAGTAAAAACTGCAGAACACAATAGATTTCCAAGCACATTCCTCTTGAACTTTGATGGATGTGCCTGATGTTTTGTTATTTTGGATCTTAGTGCACTTAGTTTTCTCTTTAATATTTAAAATATCAGTGGAATTAAATCTCGCAAACATTGCTAAAACATTCTCTTCCATTAGCTTTAATCCATACCTTTTAGTACTAATTGCTGTTTATTTACTGTATCGGAGAGACCAATTGGAAATCCCTTGAAAGAGGTAGAGAATTTTTGTTTGACACAATGAAGAGACGAGAAAAACCCTCAATTTCTGCAGGTTCTTCCCAAATCACATTACAGTTTTCCCTCCGTTCTTAAACCATGCATTTTTCTTCCTTTTTGTTTACATTTTAAAAATAGTATCATTTGGGGGCAA
The DNA here is from genome assembly GCA_013399695.1 of Formicarius rufipectus. Classification (NCBI taxonomy): domain Eukaryota; kingdom Metazoa; phylum Chordata; class Aves; order Passeriformes; family Formicariidae; genus Formicarius; species Formicarius rufipectus. Next base: position 528,407 of record VXAU01000113.1, on the reverse strand, counting down.
TGTTAATTTTTATTTGAAGGATTTGCCAAAAAATCCCTTGACAAAGGTTGCTGAATTTATGCTCTGAGTGTGTAATGCTCCTTTCCCTGGCTGGAGGGTGGAACTTGTTTCCAAGTATGATGCTTTTGGGGAAAATAAATCATGAATGTTAATCTCAGTCCTCCTTCCAGCTTACAAAAAATTTTTGAGTCTTCCCAAAGGATTTGGTTTATTGGTGCATTTGGCAGTATCAGGTTACCATGATGATCTTAAAGATCCTTTCCAACCTAAATGATTTTGTGATTTTATGATGTTAAATTTGCTTTTTTAGCAAATGAAGCTGTGTGAAAAGAAAGGAAAAGAACCACTTATTAGGTATCCATAGTAACATGTACAGAATATTTGCAAAAGTTTGGTTTTATTACATACTTCTGTTGTCTGGTATGAATAGATCAGTCTGGCTTCATGTTTTACTAGTTGTGACTCGTCATGGCAATATAGGCAGCAATTAATGTGATGTTCAGATGAAGACAGTAGTGTTCGGTGTCTGAATAGACAATTTAACTTCTTATTGTCACAGAATTTTTATTCATCTCACTATTTCTTTAATGGAAGAGCCTAGTGAAGAAAACTGCAACCTTTAGCTTCATATTGTTACACACCTCTTATGAAAAACAGTGTAATATGTAAGATTTGAAATCCCATTTCTTTTTCTTAACTATCAGTGTTGTATATCTTTTTGGTTTAAAATTGCCAATACATGTAGCTCCTTATTGACATTCTGTTCTTTGGGAGTGAAACCTCTGAAAAGTAATACCTGTGGGGCTGGTATAAATCCTGGAAATACAGCAGTTGGCCCCAAACCTGCACATTCATGATTGCTTAAATCATTCTGCTGAGGAGGAGGAGGATGAAGAATTAGATCCAGCTGAAGTCTGACAGGGAACCAGTCCCAGTCTGATACATTTTTAATTTCAAATGTGTGTAAAGTAATGGGATATAATAATTGTATTTCTGTGAGCAAAAATGCAATTGATCGCACTCATTAGATTGTAGTCTAGAGAGAGTAGAGGTTCTCAGTTCTTCTAGTGTGGCTATATGGGAGTGGAGTGACAGTGCTTTTATTCCTCGTCACAGGATAGGTCTTTCTTCCAGCAGGTTAGTAGTGAACCTTAATTTTGTATATAATTCTACAAATCTCGTTTTGAAGGAAAGGGAAGGTAAGGTAACCCAAATGTTATCAACACAGTTAAAGAACAAAGTATAATTGGCAATCGATTATCGCAAAGAATTGGGTGAGGTGGATTATTTCCTCTCTCAGTCTTCATTTAGAAATACATTCTGTCTCTTAAGACCAAAGATAAAGATAAAATAACAGATTTCCTCTGGTAACCCACTGAGACATCTTTAGCTTTCTGTTTCATCTTTCTCTGCAACTTCCAGTTTTACTGGTTGACTTGTAGCAAAGTAGAATGCAAGCACAGGAGTGATGTTCCACATGCTAATGAGCTAGTCTTTTACATTAATAAGTGAATGTACAGCATTCTGTTTCAATTTAAATGTACATCTGCATTGATTCAAAAACTTAGTTCGCTATTGCTACTTTTGTTGGTTAGAAAACACTTACAAGTAAGTCTAGCCTTAGCTTTAGTCAGTCAGTTTATTCTTTTTATGTGCTGATACTTCTTCAGTCTAACTAGATCTTCTTTCTCCATTATAAAGAACAATCAAGTTTTTTGTGTGTTTTGGTTTGCTAGGATGCACAAGATATGATTTCATCATATGTTCTACTATATGATAGTGTTTCCATTCCTCTGATCTCTAATAACTTTATTTTCTGCATCTGATTTTGTTTAAATGTACATTTTCTGAAGAAAAAAAGAATTGTATAATTACATTCAATGAGATTTTATCATTGTGGTGTACAATTTTACACATTTTTAGGATAACATTAATTATTTTCATAAAGCCAAATCATGCAGACTTTAGTTTACCTGATTAAAGTACTCATATCTTTCATATCTCTAGTTTTCTCCAGCTGAAAAAATTCTGCTCATTAGCCTAGCAATCACTTGGTAGCAGTGCTACATTTCACACTACTTTGATTCTTCTTTCATGATATTCTGATCATAGCTTATTGACTTGCCTGAACTCTCTTGTTGGGAAGGTTTTCCTTGATCTCTTCTATTTCTGGGTGTTTTTCCATTTTTGTCTATAAGCTCTTGTCTTTTTGCCACCATGTTGCAACCATGCTGCAGCCCTCACAACCTAGAGATGCAGAATAACGTGACCACACACAAATGCTAAGCTGCTGGTTTTTTTTTTGTTTGTTTGAGGTTTCTTTTGGTTTGCTTGTTTTGTTGTTTGCTTGTTTGTTTGTTTTTTTTACTATGAATTTCACAGAATTATTCAAGTTGGAAAAGACCTCCAAGATCATCAATTCCAACCTTTGACTGATGACCACTTTGTCAACTAAACCGTAGCACTAAGTGCTACATCCAGTCATTTCTTGAGCATTTCTAGGGATGGTGACCACCACCTCCCTGACACAGTTCTGGCTATGTCCTTTTGTCCCATCTCTAGTTGCTTGGGAGAATGACTCCCACTTTGCCACAGCCACCTTTCAGGTAGTTGTAGACAGCAATTAAAAAAGCCTCTTTTTCTCCAGACTAAACAACTTTATCTCCCTCAGCTGCTCCTCATAGACCAATCACCAACTTTGTTGCCCTTCTCTGGACACACTCCAGCACCTCAATGGACTTTTTGCAGTGAGGGACTGAGAACTGAATGCAGTACTTCAGGTGTTGCCTCACCAGTGCTGAGTACAAAGTGACAATCACTGCCCTGGTCCTCCTGGCCACACTTTCTGGTAGACTCGAGGATGCTATGCAGCTTCTTGAGCAGTTGGGCACACTGCTGGCTCAAGTTCAGCTGCTGCTGCTCAGCATCACCAGGTCCTTTTCTGCTGGGCAGCTTTCCAGGCACTCTTCCCAAGCCTGTGGTTTTGCATGGGATTTTTGTGACCCTAGTGCAGAACACAGCACTTCCCTTTCTATGAACTATTTATTTGATGAGTGGCTGTAGTGGCTGCTTGAGTGGGATAGTCCAGATACTTCTTCGTATTGCTTTAGATCTGGTGTTGTTATACTGTGCAGATGCTTTGACAGTCAGTCTTCATTTTTTTTTTGGTTTGTTTTTTTTTTCTTTTCATTATTGTTATAAGAATATAAACCTGCATTTGTTAAAAAAAACCTACAGGGAATGTACTAGGGATTAGAGGTCTTTAGCATAACTTTTGGTCATCATATACATATGATCTCAACACCTGCTAGGATTAGAAAAGAAATTTTAAGAGGAAGGATTCTATGAATGGCAACACAGAATCACTGACTGGGGGGTTTTGGTTGTGCAACAAAACATCAATATATTGTAACACACAGACTCTATGTTCTGTGTTTTGTTTATTCCATCACTAGATAACACTGACAGGTGGGACAGCTGACATTCTCATTAATCTCACTTTACTTTATGTAGAATTAAAAGCAGATGTAGGTAAGAGCTGCTGACTGTAGGATTTCAGAAGTTTCTTTTTAACTGTTCTGGTACATAAACTGCTAAGCTCCCTGTAGCTATAACATCTCCTTCCTCTCTGAAATTGCCAGAGTTAATATAGAAGCAAAGCAAAGGGCCCTAAAAACAAACAAACAAACAAAACAAACAAACAAAACAAAACAAAATATAAACAACAAGAAAACAGAACTCAGTACTGTAGAAGTTCCTTGCAGTATGATCATCATAAACATCATGCACAAAATCAACATGTTTCACATTTTGAGTGCAGTTTTGCTTCTCTTTGAGAAACATAGTTTTCTATTTTTGATTTTTTTTTTTCATTAGGCTAAACCACTGTTCTTGTATGTCAAGTGTTAACAGAAGGGAAGAGGAGCAGTGATGAATGCCAAAATGAACTGTGTGTAAAATTAGGCTGAGAATGAAGAACAGCAGAGCACTTACTGTCATTTATCACAACTTGCTAATTGACAATTATGTTACTATGGACTTACAATAGGTACAGTCTATTAGTTTTTTTCAAGAGAATTCCTTGGTTATACAATTTGGATTAATCTTGTAATTGAGCAGAGTGGCCTGCTATGTATCTGTGTTACATTTGATTTTTAGTTTGTTACCAAATAATGTGCTTTTTGTCAAAAAATGTGCCTCTCATCTTGATGTATACTAAACAGTGTAGAGTGGTTATGTTAGAATCAGTGGTGTTCACAGTGGAAGAAATAGCTGTGTCAGGCTTTTGCCCTTTTCTAGTCAAAACATTGTTTCTTGTGTTTTAAGAATCTAGAAGTCTTTAAGATTGTCACTGATACTTTTTCTTTTTTTTTTTTTTTAAATTAAGAAAAGAAAGGATGAGTTGTAGAATCATAGAATAGTTTGTGTTAGAAGGACCTCTTAAAGCTCCTCTACTACATCCTCCCTCAATGAGCAGGAACATCTTCAACCAAAGCAGGTTTCTCAGACCCCTGTCCAACCTGACTTTGAATTTTTCCAGGTATGGGGTATCCACCACATCTCTGTGTAACCTGTTCCAGTGTTTCACTACCCTCATTTAAAAAACCTCCTTCTTGTATCTAATCTAATTTGACCCTTCTTTAGTTTAAAACAGTTACACCTTGTCTTATCACAACAGACCCCGCTAAAAGTTTGTCTATGAGGCCATAATACATCATGCAGTTTGACTTGGAATCTCAGCATAACCTGAATACATGCACAAATCTGACTCCAAGTATTTTTCTTTTTCCTTCAATTTTTATATGCATATTTTTCTATTACTGGTAACTAAGAATATTGCATCATACCATTACATGCAGCTTGAATAATCTGTTACATTTATGCTTTTCATGTTTTAATATTTGCTGCTCAGTGGATTATTTTGTCCTTTAGCTTAATATGAAATTAATTTGATTATATCTTGAACTCTACTTGATGCTAAAGATACCCATTAGAAAGGAATTCTATAATTCTGACAAAAATTAAGCAACAAATTTGATACCTGCTGTGAGTGCTCAGAGAGCTGCTCCCAGCTGTGATATTAATATTGCATTGTTTATCGGGAAGGTAACTTGCAGAGTTATTTCCAGTTAAAGGCCAGGGTTATCTCCCACTGAGATAATAGCCGCATATTGCTTTGTACAAAAGTGTTGGTCTAATTACATTTTTAACTCTGCTGTTAACTATGATAGCCATACAACTGCATACATTAGGATTAAAATGACTTTACATTGTACATTTGGCCCTAAAGTATCCTGAGTTTGAAATATATTTTTAGATTCTTACACAGTAGCATTTTACCTTGTTTTTGAATTATTTTGTTACTGAACTTTAAAGTAGTGATTCAAGAATATTAACTATATAGAATTCTTTTCTATTTGAATGTTTTAAAAGTAAAGTATTGCATTTTTTGATGTGTTAAAGAATGGTATCCTAATATTTATTAAACATTGGTAATTTGCAGGGGAACTTACAAATTTAACATGTGTTACAGTGGAAAGAGCATTCTAGGTTGTAGTCTGTCAGAATTCTACATTTTCCAGGAATAAATAAAAAGCAACATTAAAAGACTATTTAGTCAAATTGGCAGAAACTCAGCAGCAGTCTTCTGTCACATTGTATGTTTCATAGCTGTTCCCAAAGTTTGTAGTTACAGTGTTTCTAGATCCTTTGCTTGAAGCTAAACAGGTATGTTGTCAGCAGTTTGTTCTCCACCAGAGACAAATGCAGTATAATATTGTGAGAAGATAGAAAAACCCAGTAATTTCTCTAATTTCTCTATTACTATTCATAATAATATTTTAAAACTTTTGTGGTCCCTCACAGTTGAACATTTTAATGCACTTTAAATATATGATTTAGTGCTCATATCATCTCTAGGACATGTGGGACTACCATTTTCTTTGAATATAGTGTAATGCAATCCGAGAATAAAGTACAAATCTGCAAGGCATTTTTAAGGGTTACAGTAAGTGTGAGTACTGGAATTTGTACTGCTTTACAGACTCAAAACACAGGTTAGGAATTACATGAATAAATTTAAGTGTTAGAAATAGGAAGAAAAGGAAAGTAGAAGGAAAATACTTTTAGTCTTGTCAGTGCAAAAAAATGGAAAACTACCAGTAGCAAAATGGTAGGCTAAAGCAGCATCCATAATACTGGTTAAAAAGCCATTATGACAAATGTTAGTCTTTCAACTGAATAAGCAGATAATGCACTGGAGGTCTGGGTGTTTGAACCCCATATGGCAAGGAAGAACTTCCTTTGATTGTAGCCACAGTTACAGGTGACATGTTTAATAAATGCGCTCAGCTCATCCAGATACAGTCAGCTCCTGATTATCCAAGGATGAATTATTCAAACTCAGGGTTAAGTGTGCCGATGATGCACAGTCACCGGAGCTGGCTCTGCATGAGCTGGTTTCATTTCAGGAGGAGTGCAGGCATGCCCAGGCTGAGAGCACAATATGTTCTTCACTGCTTGCCGGTTGCCAACTGGGGGATTTCCCTGTTCCACACTCATCAGCAACGCTGCCTTTTTCTCACTGCACCCTTGCAATGTATTCTTATGACCAAGTTTTACATGTATCTTGTATTGTATGTAGATTTGAGTTATTGAGGTTATCCAACCCCTTCAGAGTCTGAGCGTGTATGTTGAAGAGCTGATTGTTGCCTGCTATTTCCTCTTTACATTTTTTATATACCAATTTGCTAGGAAACTATATTAAAAGTAGGAGTGAAATAAAAAATGCTAATTTCAAAGTTATGACTTATATGTGACTTCAAAATTAGGCTTTGTGCTGTTTTTTAGTAATAGGATTCATTATCTCTTCTACTGTCAAAAAGATGTTCCCACCCCTAACATAGGTATTTTGTTTGCCTTAGGCTTTTGGTATACAGTGAATTTAAAGCATTCCTGCAATATAATTCTGCACAAAATTGATGAGACTGTTCACTTCAAGACTTTGTGTGGAGTAGATGCACGCTGCAATAGGAATTAGTTTGAGATTTAAATTTCACATGGTTTTAAGATCTTTTTCACAAGTATTAGTGAAGTCCCACTTTATATTATTTCCACATCTACATGCAGAATTTTAAAATTCTCATTGGTTGTTTTCAGTGCTTCACTGTATTGTGCCATGTGTTTTGGAATGTCAATTGCACATATATATTCTCGTGTAATTTTTTGACTGTGAAATATATTTTATGCTAACAGAAGCTATCATTGGCACTGTCTGACCCATTGGTTCTCAACCACAAAGTCCAATCTGTGTCGTGTGAGTTTATAGACTATAACAGACACAGTCATTTGGGAATACTGTAATGGAAATCTACTTATGAGAAGCACTCATGTTGCTACTAAATGAAATTGTATATTTTACTACTAATATGTAGGTTTCAAACTGGCTTTTTTTAAGGACATTTCAAATGCTTAGCATAGCCATTTATATTTGAGTTATACTCCAGGATGTAAGATCTTATCAACTTAATGTAGAAAGCTTTAAGTTCTTTTATTACTTCCATATAGGAAATAAAGTGCATCAAAACACTCTGTTCAGGATGACTTTTCCCACCAGGTTAAAGCTTTGAAATAGTATGTATTCTTTCTGTGAAATAATTGAATTCTTGATCAATCAATGGCACAATGTCTGTAATCATAAGATTTGTTTCATCAATATCATCAACTGCCTCACAGAGAAATATGACAGTATAATATTACAATCATGTGAAGTACATTTCTGAAAGGTTAAAATCTACATTTTCACCATTTCTGCCAGGGAGTCGCTGAGTAAGAAAAAAAAAAAGAAAGAGTGAGCGATTTTTGATTAGTAATCTTTTCCTCTGGCCTTTAGTTCCACATTATATGCTAAGATGATAGCTGCTTTTGAAATACCAAGCACATTTTTCTTTGAAAAATTTCCAACTTTTTCATCTAATATGTAATATCAAGCTCCCGTTGAAATGGAAATAAGCTGGTATCAGTATTTTTGCTTATTAGTCCACCTGTAATTCAACCCACCTGCATATGTCCCTCTGGACTTGGTTACAATGTGCAAGATGGTCTTTTTGTTACAAGACAGGGCATTTTCTTATTAATATATGAAACTGTGCTTGTGACATATTCCCAAGGGCTTTGAAAAGCCTTTCTCTGTGTCTCTGAGCCAAATAGAAAATCTAAGACTTCCAGAAAAATTTCAAAAGCTTTCATGTTGCTAATAACACCATAGGTAAGATTTGTTTTTGAAACATATGGCAATAAAGATAAGAAGGTTTTTCATATTTAAACCTTCAATTTCAGAATTCCTCATTACCAACACACAGCCACCAGTAAAGTCAATGAAATTTCTGCCCTTAAAATGAACTATTTGTCTTCAATTTCCTAGACACTTCCATCATTATCTTAAGCAAATTATTATATATAAAAGGAATAATCAAGGGAAGATACGGGTACTGACTTCTGTTATTCTGGTAGTTGGCACTCATACAACTGCTCAGATTTTAGTCTTCTGAATCTTTTTTTCACAGCAGAGCATACTGTGCTCATTTTTCCCATGCTACTTTGGGCTGTTGCAGTTATGACCTATTTCCACACTTGTTTCAAGCAACTTTAGTATAAACAAGAAGTTCACTTCAGCCTCTTGTTCACAAAGATCGCCTCTTGCTGAGTAGCTCTCAGTTATTGAATCATCATCCTTCCCAGCCATAACTAGCGCATTTGTTTAATCTGCCTTTTCTCTTCCATCCCTACTTAGAGCCAGTGAGCATCAGTGACTACTCTTCCAGCCTTAGCCTTCCCATTCCCATGCATGGTTGGTAAAAATGCTTTTACTGCCTTTTTCTCTTCCCTGGGCCCTTCCTTCCCATGAAGATCAATCTGCTGTCACTGTCCTCAACAGTGCCCATCCAGCATTCATAGGTATTTGCAACTTCTTGTAAACTGTAAGTCTGTATGTTGTAAGATGGGAAAATAGATGTCTAGGATGCAATTAAACACCTCACACAAGCTAAGTGCCTACATTTGATTATTATGCAGCTGCTTCCGATCAGACCAGACAGGCTAATTTCACTGTGCGCAAGATGTACTTGAGAGACCTAGGCATCCATCTTGAGCAATACCATGTCCTGTAGGATCACAAAATGCAGAAGTGGCTACAAGCCTGTAAAGTGTTCTCTAAACACTTAGAAAGCAACAATGCAGCTCTTTGTCTCAGAGTTACATGGTGAGGGTCAGGCTGATCAGCTTTACCATATGGTCAGTGCCCCAGTAGACTGGTGATCTCCACACCATGAGAATGTCACCAGAAGTGTACAAAACACAGCTAGAGTAGGAGAAACAGTACAGAGAAAGAGCAGGGACAAGGCAGGATTGGGATAGGAGCTCTGAAGGACCCTGGACCATTTTCCTAGTCTTTAGAAGCAGCCCAGATAAAATTAATGGAGATAAAAATTTTATCAAAATCTACCATCAATAGCAAGCCTTCCAGACAACAACTCTTGCTTCTTATTTCTTGCACTCACTCTCAGTACTTGTATCTTCAGCTTTAGCTGCAATGCCTCAATCCTGCTACAGAGTTCTGCACAGCTATCTTGATTTGCTATTAAATCTGTTGTTTCTAATTATGCCTGCAATGATCTTTTGCCTGCCAACAGCTGTTAAAGAGACCTACCTACAGCTCTGCTCATCCCTCCTGGCTCTGAAACTATATGGGTGTGAAAACTGTGTATCTTTCACCAGTGCACATTTGCCAGAGGCCTGTTAGTGAAAGGAAAAGTGTGTTGGAATTGAAAGAGATAACATTCTCTCCTCCCTTGCTCTGAGTATTACCATGCTCAACATAAGTATAGAAGAAGAATACAAATCATCTGGACAGTCCTTCATTCCTCTAAACTAAATCATGTGGAGGAGCTTCTAAAATTCTTGTCCTGTGCTCCCAGGTTCTTTGAAACTTGGTCACAGTTTTTCTGCAGTAGTGTGAGTAAAACCTCACCATCTCTAGACTGCACTGTCTTAGCCAGGACCTTGGCCGTTGATGACACAAGTGTCCCTGCAGCAGATCCACAGAGCTGCTTTACTAGAGCAGCTTAATAATTAATCCACATGCAGTGAGGCTCGAACATCTCCACAGAGTAATTCCATGCATAGCCAGGCCTACACTACCACTGAGATGGTCTACAGTTTTACAGTTGTTCACAGCATGCAAAATTATACATACCACGTGTGCATAAGTTCCCATTTTCTGCCTCTACTGCCTGGTCTATCAAGGGAGTTTTGGGGACAACCTTTAAATCCAGTTTTAACACTTTTGTCTGTATTTGTGTTACCTACCTATATGCTGTGTAAACATTAATCCTATGCACCAAAGTTGTAGTCTCCCTGGTACATGTATATACCTTGTCCTCATGTGAAATACCCATCTCTGCGACATGCACGTGTAGCACAGGTCTGCAGTACACTTAACCTCCCTCAACTGGGCAAGTTTCTTGGGAGACTGCAAGTCCCCATATACCGCAAGCCCAGCAGCACTGTGTTTCTCTTGAGTAACAAGAGTAAGGAGAGTTGGTCTGTGAATGAGGGCTGCTTGGTTGTGGTATAAAACCCCACACACTCAGCAGAGACATAGGTGGTATTGATATTGTAGCACTGCTGCTCAGAGATTGTCTTTGCCCAGCTGTGGATGTGACCTGCTACAAGTGAAGGATCTGACAAGCTTTGTTGGCTGGTTTCCCTCAGGAGTTCTTTATAAGGCACTTTTAAATGCCTGCATCATTTATTCCTCCTGATTATTTGATGATGATAGCTTAAATGAGTGAGATTTTTGGCAAAGCCCTCAAATTCATTTGAAATGCAAGTCTGTTGCTGGATATGAGAGAACCTGGTAAATCATTAGTCACACCAGACAAAGAACAGAAACTGCTGCAGTAGGTATTTGTGATCTTAACTCATTTCAAATAAGAGTCTGCCACAGTCTCGGTGTTCTTTTTTGAAAAACGCAGAGGCATCAGTGCAGATTTGAGGCAACAGCTTCTTAGATAGCATCTTGCATTTCACACAGAGTAATCTCTCTAGTGATACACTCATTTATCACTTTATTCTGGATGTGCTTTCAAACTCAGAATTTTTTGAGTATGCTGTAACATGGCTAAGATTGCTCAAAAACTGTCTTCAAGAACAGTAATATGATTTTTTTCCTCTGAATAATTTTTCAGATAGTTTTTCCTCTTAACATTTAGGAGGAAAATGTTCTGATGCTGCTTATGTGATGGTCATTTCTAGGACTTGGTTGGATAAGGAAGCAAGTGAATATCCAGACTTGCTACAGGTAGAATGGCATGATGTGGCAGTGTGTTGCAGTGGTTCATCTTGAGGACGGTGATTGATGTAGCACAGATGAAGCACAGACCCCACAACATGTGGTTGAAGGAATGGCCAATATTTTAGCATGCAGAGATTCATCAGTGCTCAGTGGTGGAGGGAGCAGTACCCTTATCAGTTTGCTGAATTTGCAAAACTGAAATATCCAGTCAATGGCAGCTGATGTAGACAGAAATGTAACTGGCTATGATTTCATCTTTATGCCTTGTTCTTCCACATATCAGGTGCAAAAATAACCACCTATGATGGCAAACCTGGGCAGTTGAAAGAATAGCATGTTTTGGTTTGGGAATAATCGCTCTTGTTTCAAAATATCCTTGAACCTAGAGAATTCTGAAATCAAATCCCATAATGCAGAAGCACTTACACTGAGTTGCTCAACGCATCCCAGCTGTGCTGATCCAATTTTCAGGCAAGCACGCTCTTTCAAGTGACTGCAACAGCCCTTTATGCTATGAGTACTTGCTGCTTGTTCTCAAGACCACTCTTTCCTTGTCTGACCTGCAGTGTCACACTCTGGCTGGTGTTGCTCATTCTTCTCTGCAGGATTACACCCTTCCTGTCCGAGCCCCAGAGTTGTATTTGTGGAGTGGAACATGTCTTGCTGAAGAAGCCAGTAGCAAACATACGACTCTACTGCGGTTAAAAATATGAACAAAATCACCTTCACAGGGAAGAACTGTGTGTAACAGAATTTCTTCATAGGCCAGAAACAATATTCTTCATATGCAGCAGAGGCATCTCATCTGGATATTGATGCCTCAAATAACTGAAGTGGCCTTTTATGCATGCCTAAGGCCTTTTTGCCTTCTGTTGTCTTTTCCATATCTATGTAGGAGTCTGGTGTCTTTTTCAGAGAGAAAAAATCAACAAGTCCAGCATGACCTCTATTGCTATTACCTCTTTCTTTGCATTTGTCAGTATCAAGATGCTTTTTTAACCTTTCTGTCTTTAGTCCTTGCATCTCTTTAGAAACCCAATTGTCAGCCTGACATGGCAAATACTGACATAGATTGTTGTAACTATGTCCTCTTTATTGTTCACTTACCCGGTTGCTGGCTAGCAGCCTGTTTGGTTTTGACCATATGTCATTTCTTTGCACTTACAGCATTTCTGGCACTGAAAAAGCAGATTGTTTGCAATAAATATACTTGCTGATTAGTAATTGTCTTTTGTAATTCCTGAAACTTGACTGTATTTATATAAATTAAAAAAAAATAAAAATTAGTGCCATTAATGATGCTGGGTTTTTTAAATGCTTAACTATCAACACCAATACATCATAGTTATAACTGGGCATATGGCCTGTATGAAAAGTAACACTATAAAATATATATATTAAACAATGTACAAAATACAGCTAAGTTAGTACACTACATCACTGTAAGTATATCAACAACAGTGATCCATATGACAAAGTATATAGGTGTTAAATCTTGGCACTAGTGTTTCAAAACTACACCTTGTTCCTAAATAACAGTATTTCTGGAAGATATTTCACATGCTTTGTTGAAGTGTTGCTGCAGAAAGCTAATTATTCCACCTGGGTATCATGTATCACATAGTCACCACTGTTTAGAAGTGCTCTGAAATAAATTCAGTTGCCTTTTCCTTTTAGAAAACTAAATCTCAAGGTACTTAGCTGATTTTACTTTTTTATATACAAAATGGCAGTCCAAGTTGGGGATAGGCAATGTTTTCTGTTTCCAAGAGGTCTCTAATGAGTAAAAAGGTTCTTGTGTGGAAAGTATGAGATACTCAGGGAAATTTGAAAAACATCAGTGCTTAGTCATTCCAGTCCGCTTAAGAAATAATTTAACTTAGGATTTATAAAACTGGAATCACAAGGACATTCAATTCTATAGTAGCTTCAAAAATGAGACCTAAGTTCTAGTGACAACTGTCACTAAAGAGCAATTTCCTCAACTGTTTCAACAACATTTTCTGTTGCCATCATGAACTATGTTTATGAAGATTTACTTTTCATTCTGCTTACTTCAGTATTGTATGGTTTTTAGTGCTGCTATAGCTCTCTTTTTCACTTGTGACCTTTTTCACTATATTCAATATATGTGAACCAGCAGAATAGGGAGAAAACTGGAAAGTACAAAGGAAATTGAAAGTTCAAAGCTTTCACAGTATGCCGTTAGGTTCTTGAAGTCTTTCAAGTAGGAAAGTATGATGAAGATTAATTACTTGCTGCTGACCAAACATAATTAAGAAATAATAATGTGTAGCACAATATACAAAATCTAAACAGAAGTCAATATATTACTAATATCTAAAATATTTATGTCCAAGCAATATTTCAACCACATCCCAATAATTTGTTTTTTAGGTACACAGATGTAATTTTAATGAGCTGAAATAGAGGTTTCCAAGTGAAAATTGATATCTTTGGAGCAATTGTATCGTTGCATCTAGATTACATTTTAAATAACACCTTCTTGACTAGTAAATCCACACCACTGAAAGTTGGCTACCCTACTTAAATTTGTTTTAAAAAACTTCTTTGTTGTATATGAGCTTGTCCATTCCTCAAATTTTGCTAAATACCAACAATTGTAACTGTAATAATGTTCAAAAATGTGCTTCTGTCTTGAATGTGTTTGTAAATCTTCATACTGCAAACTTTGGGCTGCCTATAAGTATCTAGTCTAGGTAAGGTTTAAAGCATCTGTGTTTAGTTTTGTGTAGTCAATGGAGAGACATACCTCCAGTGGAACCTGGGAGGTTGAAGTTGCATACCTGGTTTTAACTCCGTGCATGGTTTAACTCCACCCAGCAGCTGAGTGCTACACAGTCGCTGACTCACTCCCCCACCAGTGCGACTGGGGAGAGCATTGGAAAACTCATGGGTGGATATAAAGGCCGTTTAATAGAGAAAGCAAAAGCTGCATATGCAAGCAAACCAAGGAATTAATTCAGTTCTTCTACAGGCACGCAGGTGTTCAGCCATCTCCAAGAAAGCAAGGCTCTATCACTTGTAATGGTCGTTTGGGAGACAAGTGCTACCACTCCAAATATTCCTCCCTTTCTCCTTCTTCCTCCAATCTTATATACTGAGCATGATGTCATATGGTATGGGATATCCCTTTGTTCAGTTGGGTTCAGCTGTCTCAGCTGTGTCTCCTCCCAGTTTCCCATGTAGCCCCAGCCTCCTCCCCAGCGTGGCAGTACAAAAACCAGAGGTGGCCTTGGCTCTGTGTAAGCCCTGCTCAGCAATAACAAAAACATCTCTATATTGTCAACCCTGTGTTCAGCACTGATGCAAAACACAGCCCCATACCAGCCACAGGGAAGAAAATTAATTCTACCTCGCCTAAAACCAGCGCAACCTATTTTAAGATGAGATCACGTCCTTTAGTGTTAACTTGATTCAAGTTCATGCTCTCAAATGTAAATCATCTGAATATTCAGATGAATGTATTCATCTGAATAAAACAGTACATTTTTTAATAGATCTCAAATGTTTTTACGAGGTGATACAAAACTAATCATAATGTTGCAATACAAAATGAGCTGTTTAGTGATTTAGGAGGAACAGAGTTTTGAAGTATATGAAGATGTTTATGAAAAAGGTCTGCTGGCAAAAGTGTCATGTAGTAAAACAAAGTATACATTGCCTTAAAGCTTATGCTACAAAAGAGAGAGTAACGAAGAACAGATAAGACCAATGTCAAACAACAAATGCCCAGAAAGATGTATGAATATTGGAATATTGATGATCCTGTAGTGGTACTTCCTCTATTTTTGTATAAAGATACAAAAATAGATGGCTGTTAATATTTAAAATTAGATGCTGGTGTCTCAAAGCATGAGGCCTGAAAATAGATCTGTGAATACACTTTGGGAAATAATTTTGCAAACTAGGTATTTTCCTTAAAATTTAATACATCTTGCCCAAAAAAAACTGTCTGACCAAGAAAAGGTAGTCAATTTTGTTGGCAAATGATAAACTTCCCATCCTAAAGTCAACATGAAACTTTACCTACTGAAAATACTTCTGAAGTAATTATTATTCATGGTCCTTTGTAATATCTTTATGATCTCATCATTAAATTTTAAAATATGATAATATTTTATGTTTAAAGCAAAGGAAACTTGGAGACACCAAAGCAACATCACTTGGTGTCCTGAAAAAGAGATGAGATAATAATTCATAATTTATTTGCAGGATTTTTTTTTTTTCCTCCCCTTCATGAATACCTCACATAGAACACTTACCCAGTATCAAAATGTAAGTGTAAGAAGTGTGTTAGTTTTCAGTTAAGTTCATAATTTTGAGCCAATGGCGGGTGGGTTTGTGAATCACTATTGCATTTAGAAATGCTTGACATATTTGGACTGATAGGATATTTTTGTCCCTTAGCTGCAACTTTGTACACCCCTCTTGTAGAAGATATAAGAGTAAACAATTTTTTCTTTAGGCATTAGCATGTAAGTCTTCAGATATTTCCATGATTTCCTTTCTGGAATTCTGAGGTCCATGACCTGTCATACTGAAATTCTTTCTCTGGAGCATGTTAATTAAAAATAGAATATATTATCTTTTCCCCTAAAAATGTGTAAACACCATAAGATTTCTGACAGTGAAAAGAAGTGTTAAGTGCAGATGTTTATAAACTTAGGACAAGTTTGTTGTTTGATCTATTACAACATGAAAAGCAGAAGAGAAAAAGTTGTTTTCAGAGGAAGTGCTTTTTTAGAATGCAAGAGAGATGGAATTTCCCACCCTCATGTTTTCTTCATATTATGAAAGAGAATCCATATTCTAAGATATTTGTTCTTAAAGAGCTGTGTTGCTGATTAAAGTTTAGTGGTTGTAAGTAAGCATTTGACCTTGAGAACAGTAAACAGTCTCTGAGTAATGAATATTATTGCCATGTACTTGCAAGTTTTAAATGGCAATAAGACAGTGAAGCATATTAATATATCTGCATAAGAAAAACAATACAACCCTTTCTGCATTTGATTGTAAAAATATTTGTAAACTCTGTAGCCTTATATATGTAGTTATTCAAATTTTATGTATCTTTTTTTTTCGGATAACTACTTAGAAAACTGTGCAGATAGTATTTGCTCCTGTCCACTGTTTCCACTAGCACTGGGTGTTTCTTCACTTCACTAAGGATCAGAGATTGATTTTTATTTGTTTTGTTCTAGATACTCAGGGGAAAAGTGGGAAATTACTGTATCTTGCTTCAGCTAGTTGAAAATCTCTGCCTTCAGGGGCAGCCCATCTGCCAATAGTTTGCACTTTATGTGCTAATGATTATTATAACAGCATATTTTGCAAGGACCACGCTAACATAAACTAACCCTAATATGTTTGATCTTACAACATGAAAAATGCTTCATTACTGGTGGTCTGAAATAATAGTAAACATGCAAGGTATTTGCTCTTTTGTTGAAACATCCTTCATTATAAACTAAACCTATTTTGAACAACCCAGCTCTGGAAATAAAAGATGCGTAATGGATAAAGTGACTTGTGAAGAAGAAATCAAATTAATCATTGTTTCCCCTCACAATGTAGAAAACATTTTCCTATAAAAAATGCATATTGGATTCAAATAAGATTATATTAAAACGCAGAATAATAAAATGTTTAGGGGTTTGAATGGACCTTAAAGATCATGTAGCCCCGATCCCTCCTGCATGGGCAGAGAATGCTCCCGCTAGACCAGGTTGATCAAGGCTTTATCCAACCTGGCTTCGAATGTCACCAGGGTTGGGGCATCCACATCTTCCCTAGGCAACCTGTTCCAGTGTCTAACCATTCTCACAGTATATGCTTTTTTCCTAATATCTAACATATATTTCCAGTCTTTAAATTTGTATCCATTACTCCTTATCTATCACTATAGTTCTTGATGAAGATTCCCTCTCCAGCTTCCTTGTAGGCCACCTTCCGATAGTAGAAGGTTGCTATGAGTTCTCCACATGACCTTATGTCTGCTATAACTCTAACAGGGAGTGACCAAGCTTCTGTCCCTATATATTTACCCAGCTATTGTAAACTTGATGTCTCTTGAGTACTTACTTCATGAGGTCATATGTAAAAGCCCCATTTATGACTTGGATTATTTTTTCTTTGCACCAGTGCAACTTTGATTTACTTGTTGTTTGTTTGCATATGCTGCTCAATATTGACAGAACAATGAATTTTTTTACCTAAACCTTTTCTTTGATGTAGGTGACAGACTATTCCATCACTGAAGAAATATTCAGGATGTAAAGGAACCCAGTGCTTTATGCACCTTGCTCATGTTTTCAGTTGTTTGTTATGGCTTTGCCTGCTGTAACTAAAGAACATAGTGTTGTCAGCCTAATTATTCCATATACCTCTTCCCATTTTCTCTAATTTTTTTATAAAAACACATGAAAACTTGGCTTTTCTAGGATTTCATGACAGCTCATTTCTTGTCCCTAGAGCCAAATTCACCACTGTGAATAAGTTTATCTGCCAATAGTGAATTGTTTGCCTGCCTTTCTACCTTGACTATGTTTCTTAGCTTAATTGCTGTGAGTCAGCAGTAGGAAATTAGAAACATGTTCCATAATGAGTGGAGGCTGTTTGTGAATGCAGCCTTTTTACAGTGCAGAGCCTTTACAAGTATAAGCTGATTTTATGCTTCATAGCACCATTCTTTCTTTCAATTTTTTTTTTTCATTTTCAGAACTTAATGCTTGTCATATGTGATAGGTCAAAACTAGGCAAAAGTTTTAACCTGTAAATAATCAGCCAAATGTTCTTATATTTCAAAATCACTGAAGTTTGTAAACATGAGCTGTAATTCTGAAAATTCTGATTATTTTCATGTCCAGTTTTTCCCATGTGAAGAGTTGTGCAGTTTTGGAAATGTTGCCTTGTCAGCCCATAAGGTCAGAGTTAGCTTCCCAGATAAAATTCATGTTCCAAAAATAATGAGAGTGATACATTACTTGATACAGTGACACATTATATCATAAGCATTAAGTGGATGACTCAGAGGTGATCCCGTAGATTTATGCAAACAATAAACTTTTAAGCATTGGAGTAAATTTAAGTTTGTTCATAAGTCTTCTGAGGACTAAATTATAGAATGTAGGTGCTGATTGCCAAATATTTACACTAAATACTGACAAAAGTGTTCTACTTGGTAAACTGTGTTTAGCAATACACCACCTCTTTATTTTTAACATGCTTAGGGCAATGACAAGGAGGTTACCTTGAAATTGTCCTGTCTGCTTTTCCTTTCTCTTTTATACTTTGCCCTTACTTAATTTTTGGATGTCAAAAACAGAGTCAAAGAAATTAGGATTTCTTTGGTGTGTTTTCTCTCTAATGTAAGGCCTGAAAGCTTTGCATATTCGGAACAATACAAATAGATACTTATATTTAGATCAGAGCTGAAGTTTGTAGGAAATTTCTTGTCAGGTGATTATTCTATATATAGAAACAAGTTTTATAAAAAAAATGAGTAAGAAAATTGGAAGGTACTGCACAGTATGAGCTGCATTTTGTTTAATTTGGGCAATTTTTTTGTCTGTGAGTAAAATGTTTAGGTATAGAGATGCCTCTTTTGGATACTGTTGGGTAAGGTATATGTCTGTTAGATTTTTGAAATACAAGGTCAATATGGGAGCTTTGCTGGCTGCTCCTTTGTCAAGTAGTTTCAGTCCTTTGTGTCCCAGTTTTTCCATCCGTCCCAGTTTTTCCATTTGTAAAGTAGTTGTACTGATTGTGATTACTTTCATGAAGTGTTTTGATAATAAGTTTATGAGAGTGTCTTTAAGAGCCACATACAGTTATTGCACTATAATATATATGAATATATCTCTTTATTGAAAAGGCAAATTATGTAACATTTTACCTGCCCCAAAATCTGTGACAGTTCCCTTGATTTACCAAGAATCCTCATCTCTACCCCTTTTTGGTCTTCTCCAAAAATTACAACCAAGCTCCTGGGTTCATCTGATCATTCAGAATTTAGGCTATTATTATTGTTGTTGTTGTTATTTATATTTTAAAAGTGTTACTGGCTATTGTAAATTAGAAAGAAATGATTGACAAGTACACCTCAGTAGAATAAAATGAAGACAACAAATCCTGTTCCCTTCTTCCTATCAGGACTTAAAAGCTAATGTTAGGATTGTAGACATCTTTTGAATTTGGATGCTTGGAATTATTTATTTAAAAATCCTTTGTCTACTTGGACTAGCCATTCAGTACAGTTCACCTTTGTGGACTTATGTCCCCTTAAATGAGACAGAACCTAAAAGTTCAGTTGTTGGCTAAGTCTGTATGTTAAAATATACTAGAATAGCTAAATCACGTAGGGACACTTTGTGGAGAATTGGAATATTCAGTAATGTCTTCATAGTCCAAAATTGTTGAACCACTGTGGAAGAACAGAATGTCGTAGGGAGTAGATACATCTTTGGAGAGAAACACTTTCATACTGCTAGAACTGATGAGGAGGCATGTGTGTTCAATGATGCCCCATTCTGTAGAACTGGCAAACTACCTTAAAGTGCAACAAAAGTGGTAAAAAAATCAGAGTTTGTTTTATGTTGTTTCTGAAATAGTGTCAAGTAATTAAACTTTCTTGGTGCCTATAGTTTTGTGACTTTCAGTTCCCCACCTGTCCCTGCCCCAGCGTTTATGGCAATGGGGTAAGCTGTGAGTGATGAAGACTACCTGTCACTCACTGAAAACCTTGGTGAAAGAATACTGAGTTGCTTGAATGCAAAAAGAGGGGAAATTTAGCTGCAGCATCTAGTTCACCTTTATTTCTCTTCTTTCTCTTTTTACTTCTGACTGTCACCACTTTGGGGGTGGGGAACCTAGTTGTGTTTTAATGTTTGTTCAGGAGGCTTGTGTTGGAAAATTCAAGAAGCCTGGACTGAGGTGAAACAGTGAACCCTGCTGTAAAAATTTATAATTCTTACTAAACTGAGAGTTACTTGAAAAGCATCCATTGTCATAGGACTTCTGAAACTCGGGGTTTCAGAAGTGTCTGGATGCACAGGGAAACAGAACTACATTCATATAAAAAGGAGAATGGTATAAAGAAGAGCTCTTGAGAAGGAAATCTAAAACTGAAAAAATGGCATTCCAGAAACCATACTCAAAATCAAGGCCATTAGACACAATCCTGTGAAAGAGCACAGAGGAACACAAGTTGTCACGGACTGCTGTGATGAGTGAAATTTGCAGTAAAAATAGCAGGTTCTGATGTCAAAGTAGGACTTTCCACATTTAATAAAATGTATTTGGATATTCAATTAATGTCACAACATCAGCTCATTTCATTCTAGAGACACATGTGACTCTGTTCTGGCACAATGTTGATCCTCACATTTTTACCAAGGTGGATGGGACTCAATCTCCTTTTCTTGTCAGCTGTTCAATACCAGATTCAGAAATTTGTAGTAAGGTTCATATGTGCCCTGTGACTCCAGATGGGGTTCAGAACAAAGTATTTACTCTTTCACACTCTGTCCTTGCATGTGTCAAAATGTGTCCATTTGGCTCTACTCGTCTTAATTGGCTCCCTTGAGCTTCAGTTGCCATGCCACAAATTCAACTTTTTATGGTGAACATGTGAAACGCCAAGGCTGTAAAAGAAAAGGCTAGTTTCATTTGGTGGCAAACAATATAAGATTATTTATGCATGTAATAGATTGCTTTTTTACTTCTTCTAACTAATTTTAAAGGTCCATTTTAGCATCAAAGTTCTGAGCATCTCCATTGTGACTGACTTCCCATCCTCACAGGCAGTGTTCAGACGTGCTGAAGCAGTGGTCCCAAGGCTTCTGTTGAACCTCCTGGAAGAGTAAATCTCCTCTAAAAAGAGAATATACGCTTAGTTCCATTTTTTTATGGGTGTGCTTCTAACTTGAGAACTGGTCAGTGTATGTCAGAACTGAGCAATGAATACAAGAACAAGACATATATTACTTTGGGAAGTTTTCCAGCCACTAGAAAGAATAAAGTTCCATCTGCTGCCCACTGATAGCAGACCTTTGGGAGTCATTTCAGAATAAAATACCAGCATAATGGACAGCAAAAATACTGTGTATGTATCTAATGTATCATAAAGAAGCATCATTTGCTTCTTTAGAAAAATTACAGCAAGAGAAAATGGCTTTATTATCATAAAATAATGTTGATAATAACAGTAAGTGTAGTAAGATTAAATGGGATATGAGAATTGACATTTTTCCGTATCAATGAAATGTCTGGCTTCTGTTGAGAACTCTATAAGGCTGATATCATTGGGACAGGATTTGATAGGTGTTACTGACTGGTATTATTACATTTATTT
Organism: Formicarius rufipectus; assembly: GCA_013399695.1. Taxonomy (NCBI): domain Eukaryota; kingdom Metazoa; phylum Chordata; class Aves; order Passeriformes; family Formicariidae; genus Formicarius; species Formicarius rufipectus. The sequence continues at coordinate 506,679 of VXAU01000113.1, read as the reverse complement.
TCTTCAATTTCTTCTTAATGTGTAAATTTTCAACCTGCTGGTTGTTCCTAAACGTTGCTCTGCATCTTACAAATGGAACAAAATCTGTTAAATGGAGTTATTCATGTATGGGAAAATGTATGGGTTTTTTTGCAGTCTTTTTCTCTTAAATACTTGTAATTTCATGATCTGTGGAAATACTGCAAAGAACTTGTAACAACCCTAATTGAATAAGGGTGAAGTGGCCATTTCAGATAGTCAAGGTGTCCTACATGACAAGCTAAGGATTCTCGTTAGGAGATTCCAAATCTGACAGAAAGTTGTGATACAGATGAAAATTAAATCTCAGTTACTTTAAAAAAAGAATTATCTGCAAAATCATGTGTACTTTATGCCTTGGTGGTTTTTTTAGAATATTTTTAGAATATTTTTTTTACAAGGAACTGCAAACAATCCTGTGTGCATGTACTTTTGTGTATATGTATATCAGCAGGTGTTTCTTCATGCACATGGAAGCTGTAAGGATGAAACAAGAAAAAGAGTTGATTTTGCAGTTTCCTGTCAATATGGCCCACAATCAGTTTATCTTTCTTCACATAGTGAGTTCATTTGTCTTTTTCTGGTTCCAGTGAATGTGTAGTGTCTTGTATTCAGAATACTTTCCCTTTACTGTGCAGATTCACTGTGTCAGGGAAACTGAACTATTGTAGAAAATCACCATGCTTGGGGCGGGAAGAAAGGGAAAGGTGGGAAATGCTCAAATGTTGGGAGACAGCAGATGACTGAGTGGCTGTTCAGTGAAGATAGCACACAGGGAGCTGATAATTATCATTGTATCTTGGTAGTCCTGTTACAATACAAAGCTTGTACATTAAATTGGGATCACTATGTCTGCAGAACACAGCTATGGTTGGTCACAGTTCGTGGTAGATCATGTGATGCATAATACATTTGTTATCTGCGAAGTCATGTCTAGAAAGGAACACTATTTTTTTTCTGTCACGGGTGTCTAGATGTCTTGTTAGCTTCCTGGAATCCAGAAGACAGAACTAATCCATTTAAAAGTGGAGAGGTCAGTCAAAATACATGAATAATTATGCTCTGTTCAAACCAATTTTGGTAGGAAAGTAGATAGCTGTATTTGAAATTAACGGGAACAATGATATTTGCTTTTTATATAGCACACCATAAAATATGTATTACATACCTACTCCGGAACCTTGTAGAAAAAACTACTGGTTAATGAATTACAGCAAAGTTATAGGAAATTGGTAGCAGTATAACTGAGATCAGAAAGTGGTCATAAGGTAAGATGGTAGTTTCTTAGTGTATTAGACTGTTGCCTTCGTAGCAGGAACTATATCCGCTTTACTATTTACAGGATACTCAGAACAGTATGGCCTAAACTGTGGGGTTCAGGACCATTACTCTTCAGTGCAGTAGAGACATATTATCCGTTTAAGCCTGTTTTAGTGGCCATACAAACATCACTCCTTCGCATTTGACAGAATACCAGTCTAACACCACATCTGTCCTTCTAACCTCAGGAGTGATTAGAGCTTTCCTATACCTCATTAGCTCTGAATAATTTATAGTTATTGACATCTGTCATAATTGAGAGGAATGAACCCAGTTCACACCAAAGCAAACACTGGGAGAGTTAATAGAAACCTTTGCAGATGCTCTATAAAACCTTAACTGGGTTTAATGAGTGACAAAATTTTGTATTTAGTATTAGCTTCATGTCTTTCTGTTGTAATTATACAAATGCTCTTTTGTGTCAAAACATCGTTAAACTTTTAATCATCTATGTTCAGGTGTTCCACAAAACAAATCATGCTAGGACTGGAACATGTTTTCATCTGTGTGGGAAAAAAGATCTGTCAAGAAAGCTTGATTGGGCAGAACACTGTACATGGTTACAAGTTGCTTGCATGTGTAATTTTTTAGTCAGACTGCTTTGGATTTTCTTCTTCAACTCAGTGAATTCTGTATGGGAGCTCATGGGAGGCTTTTCCCTTACAGCTTTTTCCTATGGCAGATGTGGCTGAGAAGCGTTTTGTGCCTAGCAGTGTTGGCCTGTTGGGCAAACACAGTGATGATTATCTGGGCATGGCCTCTCTTGAGACGTGGCGGTTTGCTAGTATCTGCTTCCTGGCATCTGTGGGCCCAGAATGGATGATGAGTTTATAATGATTTCGTGAGATAGAAAAGAGAAAATACAGAAAAGGTATAATAGGAAGAACTATAAATACATATGAGAACCTGCTTATCTTTCATTTCCTCACCTTCATAGCTTCAAGTCACAAGATTTGATAATCTGCTGTGACTTATAGCATAGAATGCTAAATGTTGAGCTGCTCCAAGAAAGGAAACATAAGCCAAGGGACATGTAAACACCTAGGCAAAGAGGGAACTATTCAACTGGAAACTGTCCACTACAACCATTGCTTTTAATTGAAATGTAAAACTGGTATTTCTTTATCCTGGAAAATAAAAAAGAAATCTGACTTGCAGGGACAAACCTCTACAAAATATTTCATTTAAATGTCATTTGAAAAAGTGTATTAGTAGCAGAATTGCACATTAGCAGCACATTTTTAATGCCTCAGGTGTAATCAAGGGAAGTTCATATCCTTTGTAAGTATTTGGCCAAGATAGTAAGAATAACTTCATTTTTAATAATTTATTTGATAGTTTTATGGAAAGTCTTTTGATTTCCAATGTATAATAGTATTAGAGGATAAAGATAATAGAAATACAAAAGTGAAATATCTGGTTTTAACAGGCTGAAAGGAAAAGATGAACCAGTTGGGCAGTTCCTGTTCACCACTGTATCACCACAGACTTAGTCCATGAAAGTAAGAATTTTCCTGGTTATAGTAACAGCCACATAGCAGTTATTCAGATTTAGAACTCCTTTACTATAACTCTTTTTTAAGAATGCATTGGAGCTGTTCAGTTCATTATCTTCTTCAGCCAGAAATGGTGCTATATATTTTTGTTGGTATAGCATCAGGCCGCAATATAACTGACGGTGGAAATCTGTCTGGCACTGCACTGTGAATACAAACATACCAAAGCAATATAGCCAGGGACTCAACTGAAGGCAATCACTCTCTGGCTATTCTGGAAGAAGTGCACAGAATATGAAAGGGCAGCATTAACCTTTTCTGTAGTTGGTAGTGAATGAGAAGTGATTAATAGGTACTACATTGGGAGCTCTGGGATGCACAGGGCATAGTTATGTGGTTGGAGATATGAGTAAAGTTCAAAACACTTCCATGAATTAAAGCTACACAGTTGTGATTTATGTGTCAAAACATTCTTTATCTGTGATGACACAGAAACTTTACAGTTGCATATGAAAATTCCTTGGACTTCAGAATAATTTTTAGAATATTAATTGCTTAAAATTCATATCAAAATCACATTGCTTGTATCTGTCATTCACTGTACAAGGCCTGTACAGGGTAATATACACATCTTAAGCCTTAATTTCAGGATGCATTTTGGTAGGTACTTTTTGAAACGCTTTGCATAGTCTACTCTATTTTCTGCTCCTGAATCTCATAATTCCAAGAATTATGCCGAAAATAAGGAGCTAAAACAGTCCAGATGAGCTGTTGATGATTTTTACAGCAAAAGTATATTCAACCAAGTTCTCTGAATCATGAGAAAAATGAAAATATTTGGAAAGCATACACCTGCAAATGGTTCATTGTTTCAGAAGGGGCTAACCTACATTTTTAATGCATGTATTTTCTAATGAATATCTAACTTTGTGGTTTCAGTCCCAAAGTTCAATCTGCACTGCCCATGAGAATAAAAGCACGAGGCAGCATTTTTCCCTTGTCTCAGCCAGATGTCTCTATGTTCATTCCCAACACAAGGTGTATGAACACATTTAGTTTGTTCCTCGTATGATTCAGTCTACTGTTCTTCTGAGGTTCTACAGGAGATAATTTTATACCAGCTCATTATGCATTTTTTTTTCTCTACAGTGCAATTTTTCATTCATTCTTTCTTAATGTTTTGCCATAGCTGACAGATGCTCTGTGATTGTGAGATTAATTAATAAAAACATTGCCCTTAAATAGCATCCCAAAGTGCTTTGCTCTCACTTCTCTTGCCATATTATGTGCTTTTTTACATTTCCCCATTGTCTTTAAAGTCTTTCTATTCTTTATAAAAGTTCATATCACAAAGTTATTTTTGGCATATGCAAGAGTCCATTCAGAAATAATATACATTGTTGCTTTTCTTAGAAAGGTTTCAACATTTGTGGGTTTTCATTAGAGTCCTGTAGGAAATAAAACGCTGCCCTATTACCAGCTTCAGTAAATTTTTGATTAATCTTTTGGGTAGGCAGTCCCAGAAGCTCTGTCCTAAAAATGCCAAACCTGTATTTACTAGTTGCTGTGGGAGGTTTTCATTGTCTGAGCTGTCTCATTTGCCTATAGGGTACATACTAGGCTGATATTTGTAACTTATTTAGAAGTGATGAGCTCTCCTTTCTTTCATTTAGTCAAGAAACAAAAAAATTGCCTCTTTCCTCATCTTCCCAATTTCATTTCTCTATTTTAGTGTAGCTGGAGATTTACTTTACACTGATTCATTTCCAAAAGAGCATGCTAAAGGAGAAGGTCAGACATATTTACAGTTGGCTGGTACAAGAAACTTTTAACACACCCAGCATGCCAGTTTACTTCCCGTTCATTTGAATTCTTCAGAAGAATTAATGTCTTTTCAGTGACTTCCCAAAGGCACAGCGTGCAAATAATTAATATGTACCTCAAGGACATCTGCTAACAGAGACCAGAAGACTCACTTCCTTCTGCCTTCCCAAGTATTGTCCGAGCAGTCCAGAAACTTCTCTCAGGGAAAAATGCAGAAAGATGTTATTCCATCTTGGAGCTGCTGTTCTTCCCAGATGGGTGCATAAGAGAAACTACAGAGGATTTATTCCCTTCTGCAGTTCTATTCAGCTTTACAGAAGTCTGGCACCATATGACCCATAATATGTCTTTGAAACTTATATGCAAATTCCTAAGAAGCTACCATATTTTTGTTGAAAATGTCCATGTGTGTCACCTCAAATATCTAAAAGCAACAAGCAATACAAGTCTGCATTAAAAGAAAGAAAAATCTAGAAGCATTAAGATGGTTTCATTGTCAAGACATCTTTCCCCACAAATTTTCTGATTACTTGTAATGACTAGCAAGTCAATCAGGCAGCCTTGGCTTCATATTGTTCAGAGTTCTTAAAAAAGGGTGTAATCTTTCTTACTTATATATGATATTATTCACATGATAAATAATTTGTTCATGAGACTTTCCATTTTATCTCACCATGGGTAAGATTCCTATTTTCTGCTTCAGAAGTAGGGAGAGGGTAGTAAAACTGAACTGAGGAGACCTTGCCAGATTGAAAATGTAGAATACACCTAGTGGGTAGCTAAGGTTTTAAAAATTAATATAGTTTCAGATATTTATTATATAAATAAGTACTGTTAACAGCATGACAAAACTTTTTCTTATGTAGACATCAGTGTGGTAGCATCACTAGAGCAGCAAATATTTTTATCCTGTCATCTTAACTTTTTGGTTTTTCACAGGCCCCCAAACCATTCCAAATGTCTATTTGTTTATCCATTCAAGAAGAACAGGGAAACTTTGTTACTTTACAGCATTTCAGGACTGACAAAACATTAATTCATAAAAATTTTAAGGATTACTCTGAAGTGAGCTCTCCCAGGTGTTTGTGACAAGCGTTGTCAGGGATAAAACATGACTGTGAATAAGTGTATAATGCATAGGTTCAAAAAATAGCTTTATATGAAGAATTAGCATAGATTAAAATGATTTTTTTGTTGTCTGTTCTTTACATACTCCTAATAGGAATATTGAACAGTATTTTGCGTAAACAGAGTAATCATACCTATTTTATCTAATATATCGTTGACAGATTAAAAGTCCATGACTGTCCAAATAAGTGTCAGACATTATGACATTGAAATCTAACTTTCCAAACTTTGGGATGTTACGTGATTACACATCTATTTCTAGGAGGTATGAGATATTTATTGGCAGTTTTATTTGTGGAAAGAAAATAATTTCAGAGATTCTTTTGAAAATACTTTTCATGTAAATAGTTTTCTAAGTAGATAAGAGAAATTAGTATATTTAAATCAGATGAATTGCAAGCAAAGTCATTATTTTCAGAGGTCCAAAACCCTGTGTGATCGTGATGCTGCAGATTTCCTTCCTGGTTGAAGTTGCTTTGTCCGTTTTTGACTCTTCTCTTGAACAAAGATTTCTATGAGAGCTACAAAGGAGATTATCTTTGGTTATTTAAATTCAGGTAGTTGTTCCTTGAATGGATTCTGAATCTTCCCTGTGTTTAAGTCTCCAAAGTGGCATAAAATACAAATGTTTGTAGCTCTGCTGTTGGGTTGCTTCCAGTCTCATAAGCTGTCACAGTCATGTGTTACAGAGTATGGGAAAGGGTGAGTAAGTCTGTTACTGGGTGTTGAGCCTGAAATCCAGCAGCTGATGTCTTTTACGATAATTTAAAAAAAGAAAATGTCCAATTCAGTATTTAGTTATTATTACAGGTATTTAGTTCAGCCTGGTTCAATTTTGTGCATGACAAGAAGCAATGAGACTGAACTCAGAATAGAGAGTTTAGGAATATTCAGTCATCAGAGACAATTTTTAGAATGATGCTTTGGGTGTAAACTGTATTCAAGTTCCATTCTAGATGTCCATTTTCGTGGGATAGGAAAACTCCAGAAGCCAGTCCAGCTCTATCATTATGCATGTAAAAACACACATTAAAACATTCTATGTGCAAGTCAGAAACAACTGTGAACAACTGACAGCCCACTAGAATCAGAGAAATGGTAAACAGCAGAACAATCTTATTTGAGATTTCTGAAAATTATTGTTGTGATTGTCTTCCAAGCCCTCCACACCTGATGCTCTCCGGACTACAGAGCTGCAGTGTCCTCAGGTTTGTTTCCAAACATCCTGAAGGTGTACTTTGGCATTGCTCTTTTTGCAGATGAGGTTGGAGCCCTCCTAACTTCTTGCAGAAGCTAACTTTCTGTGGTAAATATAGTTTTTCTTGATAGTGGCCACTTTTGATGGCAACCCAAATGAATCTGATAATGGGTTGCCTTCTCAACATACCCTTACCGTATGTGTCTGCTTCTAAATGATGTTGACTCTACTATCCATTTAACTACACATTAAATCACAGAAAGGATTAACTGTAGAAAGCCATTTCAGTTCATATAACCTTAGTGCAACAACAGTGCTTTTAGAGTGTAATGCTTGCAGACACAGTTTTAGATTTTCTCAAGGGAAAGCCTTGAAATTGTTTGTAAAACAGATATCTACAAATCATCTGCTTTGTTATAAGAGCAGAGTTGCTGATTTTTTCTAATTCTTTGAAATTCAGCCTGATGGTTCCAGGAATTACTTGCAAATGAATTCCACTGTGGTTTAGTATCATCAGTGGGAAGGAGAGTGTGAAGCTGAACAAATCTCTTGCCATCTGGAATGTAACCCAAGCACCTGATAGTTCCTTTTTCTGAGTCCCCTCAGGAAGCTTACAATTATATAAAATGTTTAATCAAAGCTGTTATGCCAAGTATAACTGCAAAGCTGACATCAACATAGGAAAAGAAAAGTAAAAACAGCTCCATATAAGCTGTTCTTTTCACTAGAATTTTGAAAGACAGGAAGAAAAGATAATGCCAACTTTGCCTCCTTTATGTGTGAGTTACAAAACATCATCCTTTTAGTAAACAGTGTCCTTCAACTACTTTATGTTGTTTTTGTTGCTTAGGTTAATTACAGAAATGAAGATTGAATACTTATTCAATCTTGAAGACTGAATATTTATTCAGTTGCTTACAGACATGCTAATTTCTCTGTTAGAACAGTTAATCAGGCAAAGTTCACTTAAACCGAACCGGCTTACTGTGAATATTTTTATTTTTTGATTTCATTTCTTAAGCAGAAAAGACTGACACATTATAAGCAGTGATTAAAAAATTAACACATCTGATTAGCAATCTTCATGTAATCTATATTTTAATAGAAAAGTGATACTTTGGTTTTAGAAATACTGTATCAGATTTGGAGGGTGAGAGAAAGAATTTCACTTGTTAAAAAAGTTCTATGTAAAACCTACTTTAAAAGTATTTCTTGAGATATGTTTTTGGAATTTATATCTATGTAAGGTGAATTTGCATTTATGAAACTGTTGGAATGTATGCCTGTCATATTTGGGAACAACATTTTTTCATAACAGCCAGAAAAAGCAAGTGATATTTTGAATAGATTTAGGTGGAAAACTTTCCATAAACAATCTTTCATTAATGCTGACTTTAAAACTTGTTTACTCAAAAGAATCAGCTTAAAATTATTTTTGAACATCACTTAATAAGAAAATTCCAGATTTCCAAAACAAAACATAAATTAGTGAAGAAAAATACTAGCATAAGAGGAGTGATCTTATAGATTATTATTCTTTTTGGAATGTAATTATATGAAGCTTTTAACTTCACAACATATTAGACACCTCAGGATATTTAAAAATTACTACCACAGCTGAAAATGCTTCAAGAAAAATCTGCATCTTTTAATTGCTTGATAAAATAATTGTAAAATATAATATATTTTCTGCATTTTCCTTATTTTTATGTTTGCAATGTATGCCACAGAATCTTATGGTGCTAAAGACTTCATCGTACAGAGCAAGATACTGAAATTACTGAAAACCTGTTATGTTCAGTATAATAGATAAATTTCAGCTAGTCTATTCAAAGAACTTACTGTTTATATAGCTGTTTAAATTGTCTTTATGCAAATTTTAAATAGTGATAAATTTTCCACAGCACAGTGGTGTTATGTTGTCAGCTGGGGCTTTGACTGCTATGTTATATCTAGTAACTATTAAAATTTGAGTATGTGAAATTCCAATTCAGAAAAATAAATCTTCTCAGGTACCTCTTTGTAACACATTCTGGCATGGACAATGGTTTTAAAAGTATGAGAAAAGAATATAGAGTTCGTGTTGTCAAAGTCACTAAGGAATCTACAGATTCCTTAAAGCTTTATTATGCTAACAAAGTTAGTAGACTATTTTGACTGCTTGAAGAACATCAGGATGTACGTAAAGGACCTAGTTAGAAAGGAATCCATAATCCCAAAAATCTCAGAGTTAAGGAGCATGTTCAAATGCCTCTGTACCATCTGACAGTTCTACAAATACAGTTCCACTTGCTGCCTTAAGACATCCAACTTGGCCTCTCTAAGTGTGCAGTGCTCACTGTGTTGGTTGGAGGGAACCTCTCAGGGTCATCCTGCTGAACCTGCTGCCTGAAGAAGGAAAGTCACCGGTTCATAGAAAGTCAACCTAGCTTTGCTTAGCAGAGTCTTGAAAACTGTAAAGGGATGGGTTTCACAGCTTCTCTGTGCAGCATGTGCCAGTATAAAAGTTTCTCCCAATGTCCAATGTGAATCTTCCAAACTGCAACATGTTGCTGCAAGATTATATCATCTTATTACATGTTACCATGTTATTAATGCTATGACATTATCTATCAGGAAGAGTTTTATTCTATTACATGCACATCTAGCCATCATCTAGCTGCGTGGTTAATCAATCTCTTCTTCACAGGTGTTGGAGGAAAAGGCAGGTATTGATAAAACTCTTTCTCTTCAAACTAACAGTGAAGGCCTAGCACTATGACTGACTATTATAATTCCATGGAGGAAGACAGGGGAGGAATCCATACTTAATTAGGAACAGATGCAGTAGTGACTCTGGTTTTGTGGAATGTCCTTTTTTCCCATCAGGAAAGCTTCAGTCATCCCAGGCAGCAGGGCAATCTTTACCTTCATCCAGAGGTGGTTTGTTTCAGGGGAAAAGGAGAATGGTTAGATCCCACCATGTGGTGGATAAAGTGTACCATCTCAGCATATTATGAACAGGAGATTGGAAATTTTCTAAGCCCTTATAGCTTCCTGAGAGATTACATTGGCCTAATTAGAGCTGTACCGGAACTTCACTTACCACCATGTCTTTCTACCTAACTCCATTTTTTCTTAATAAAGAGACTGAGATTTCTATTAAGCTATTCTAATAACAGGCTTACCCTGCTGCTTAAAGGATTACTTGCATTTCAGTCAGTGTGAACTTGAAGACAAACTAACAACTTGGAGATCAGCTGAAGAAAGGTATATTACGTACATCTGTATTAAAAAGGAAGAGAGCTGCATTAACAGGGTCTTGAGGAATCCTTTACATAATGAAAGTATGCTACCACTTACCTGTTGTGAAGCTATATTTGAGAGGTACCAATATTAACAGAAGCTTTTAACCACTGAGAATTTGAAAAATTAAACTACTTAATTAGAAGAAACACAACAGAGAAAAAAAAAAAACAGTAGTGGCTTTTGAAACCTTGGACAAGAAAAATGAAAAATCTGAAAGAACTTAAATGGTTCTCTGTTATTTTTTAAAATGTAAAGCACCCAATCCCTATGCCAGTAAATATCTATTAAATGATACACAAAGTAAATGCTGTTGTTTCTCTTTTTTGTGTCTCCGTGCCCTTTCAGAAATTCTTCAATTCATCTTCATGAGATACTGACAGGCAAATGAGAACATCTCAGGGACATGGGTACAGATAGAAACCATCCCTGGGATGTCTCTTGACTTCATTTCAGTGGGTCTTTTTCTACTCTATTTTCATCTCTTATGAGCTTGCTGGTAATTAGAGCATAAAGCTTTATAGTTAGATAAACAATTTTGCAACATCGTGATATTTCTTTTGCTGTTGCGGTGTTTTATAAGACTGCTGTGTGTATGTGCATGCATTGGAAACAGGAAAATGATTTATTTACCATTAAAATGAAAACATCTGAGGCAATGTTCCTCAGTATTGCACAAAAATCCTCGAGAAATTAGTATAAAAATCAGAATTTAAGCTACTCCATTTTCTCTTGCATGATATCTTTATACAGTATCTTTCTGCTGAGACTTACACAAGACCAGTGAGCTGTGTAAAGACCACCTAAATGTTTTCAGTAGTAAGAGACTTTCAAGCACTAAAAGAACCTCTGCTTAGAACTGAAGTATGTTCTTCATAGAACATATAGGCTCCCCCTCTTCTTCTCTGAGTCTTTTGGTTCTTTGAGTTTAAATCTTTCCATTATCTTTTTTATTGTGCTGTTAATAACTATTTTCTCCTAATTGGTAATTATATTTTATTTGTGAAATACTGGAAATGTGCTAGGCAATTACTAAAGTGATTTTATATCTGTCTCTAACTGCTTTCACTTCCATTGCCCTTTCTTTTAACTATGAATTTAATCCTTCTCATTTAGCTCTACCACCTGCAATTGATTCCTTGAATTCAATTTACTTCATACCTTGTCATACTCCTTGACAGGCCTTTGTATAAAACATGCTGTCATTTAAATTATGAATGTTTCTATTGCTTCTTTGTAGCACTTTTCTGAGTTTTACAGGGTACACCTTCAGGTAAAATAAGTTTGACCTTGTTTCATGTGATCAAAGAGCAAGCAAAACTTCTAACTGGAATTAAGATCAGTTTTGCCTCTAATGCTGCCAGCAGCAAGGTTACACCATCTGGATTTTTCCCTACAAAATAAGGTCACAGAAGTCAACGTCTGAGCTCAATAATGAATCCTCCTATCTGCTGAAGAGCTGAGGTGATTGTAGCAGTTAGAAGGAATTATTTTTTTCATATATATATATGTATACACACACACACACACATATATATGAAATTTTATCAGGGAAACTGACCATCTCTGCCAGGCTCATTTAAGTAATTTTCATCTAATCCTACCTATTGATGTGGGTAAGAGGTGAATCAGCTTTTCTAGGCGTGCTGGGTTCAGTCCTGCAACACATGTAACTGAGGTCATACAGTCAGTTCAGTTTTTTAGGTAATTATTTGAATCAAAATTAGCACACCACAGCCATTTGTTTCAAGAGATTGCTGGGACTTTATAAAGCAGTTCCGAGCTGAGGAAGCAGTTGTTAATTACTTCTCTCTTCATTTAGTTGGTACAACAGAACTTGAAAATTGGAGTTTATTTAGGAGGATTTTGCTATCATAAATCTGAAACCCTGATTAGAACTTCTTTGGAAGTTTTTGGAAATCCAGAGCCAAATGGTACAGATTGAAATGCTTGAAAATCTTTAAGCCATAATTCTCAAGCAGCATATGGATGTTTTAAAAAAATCCGTCTTGCTTTGTCTTCATGAAATACTTTGCAATTTTAATATGAGATCACCAAATGGAAGAGGTTAAAAAGAAATTATATAGGAAATCTCACCAAAAGGAAATGCAGTTCTAAAAAAGTGGGACTTTCTTAATACAATGAAGTATTGTTAAACCTCATATTGCAGAAGAACTATTTTAAGTAAAATATTCTCCCACTTTAACATACAAATACTTGAAAATGCATTGCAGTCCACACTGAACACTGTGTAAAGAAAACACATCAGAAGTAGTTAACACATTAAAAATGTAATGCTTCAGGTCAAATACTTTTAGAAATTCTGATTTTTGTTGTTTTTTTTTTTTCATTTTAAGGATTACAAAATCTTGCATTGAATGAAAAAATTCTTATTTCAGGCTGTCTGCCCCTATTTTGATTTGGTGTCTAGACTGGTATCTCTGCTCTTGTAATTAGGATTTTAAAATTGATTTGTCTTCTCGTTCCAGTAGATTAAGATAGAATTTATCTGAAAATGATACTGCTTTTCCAGGGGTGCTCATGTGTTTTCTTATAAAATGAAAAGAAACATATTAAGACTGTAGTGAAATAAAACATGAAGACTTCAGGGTTAGACTTTTGGGCTCCTTTTGTAGCTTTCACTGCTGTTTAGTTAGGCTCTTTCTTCATCTTCTGTGAAGAAATACTTACATAACTGCTCTGACAGAAGAATCTTTACCTGTGTGTATTTTGGTACTGAAAATTGCACAGGTAGAGTTGCTGATTTTCAGAAGCTGTTTAAGGGCAGGTGGTGATGACTCTAGGGTACTTTGGTACAAATAAAAGCTTGAGGCCCCCACAAGGTGGTCTCTGTACCTGGGTGTAGAGGTACCTGTATCTGAGGCTAGAGGGTGTAGTTTACAGGCTGATGCAGGTGAAAGCAACCAAAGTTCTGAGCAAGCTCTGATCGAAACATTGCTCAGCGTTTGACATCACAACTTGTGCTGAGTCTTTCATAACAGAAGTGTGCACTCTCTCAGCAAAGCTTGTTAACTGGAATATGTGTTCCCCTTATGCCACAGCTTCCTGCCTAGTTTTGGCTCAAAACACAGATAACAAGTGCTGTGTGTGTTTGTGCGTGTGTGTGTGCGTGTGTGTGTCCGTGTGCACACCTGTGTATCAGTAGAAAATTTGCCAATCATTAGTGGTCCTTGATCTCTTATAGAGAGGCTTCACATGAGAAAATCAGCAAAGCCATATAATGCATTGAAAATCAGTATCTGATATTGTATTTCTATAGCGAGCAAATTTATAGTGCTTTGGGTTTGCTGAAGTCCTGCTTACTATATGTCGTTCAAGTTTAGCCTACACTTAAGATATCAATAGATTGTTTTCCCCCTTCTTTACATGCAAACTGCAGGATTATCCATTTAAGAATTATGAATATAATCCTGTCAAAGTTCCACTTTGGTGCCTGTTTTATTTTAATGGTTTAGGAGGTTTTGTTTGAGTTTTTATTCTTCGGGAAATTCTTCCCTTGTGTATATATATTGTTCTTTTAAAATGTTTTTACTTCTCATGCTGCAACAGAGGATGGGAAATATTCCTTATTCCACTTACAGTAAAACTTATTTTCAGACAGACTTCATAGATCCACCAGTGCTAAAAAAATCATACACTAAATTAATCTTCCTTCTTAGAACAAAGTTGCTAGAAAATTAATATTATTTGGTGAGAGATAAAAAAGGTTATTATTAGAGTACCTGTAAACATCAAGATTTTTAACTATATAAGTAGAAAAGCTTGAAAGCCTTTCTGAAGTTTACCACTTAATTTCTGTTTCTATACTTTCTTTAAATAAATATAATAATAAAATGTAATAGAAAGAAATAAGATACATTTCTTGTGCTGGTAAAATGACATTACTGCTTGATTATGTCAATATTGGCTTGGAATTCTGATTTGGTTTAATTTTCTTATGTATTGACTGTATTCTTAAAGTGGAAGTGACAGCAGTAGGCACTCATGAAGACTCTGGTTTAGGAGAGAAATGTGTTTGTGACCTGTTGCTGAAGGACTATCCTATGTTTGGAGTTTAGGTACAGTGGGAATCAAGAAAATGAAGTCAAGAGAGATCGCAGAAATACTGCTTCAGAGCTGTCCACCAAGTACTTGATTTGGGGCTATAAATTATGCTTTGTACTTTCTTTATTTATAATATTATGTAGGGAAAAAAGGGAATCAACTTATCAACTGCTCTTCAAGGTGTGCNAAGTGTAGCATCTCAGATTAACATTAAAGAAAAAAAAACCACAAACAGAAAAGCAATAATGTCAGGTTGTTGAGCAATCCTGGGAACCCACGTGGGTCAGAGCACCAGGGGAAGACCTCGCCTTGTCCTCTCTGCCACCGAATGACACAAACGTGGCACTGCAGCCACGCCTGCAACACAAGCTGGGGCAGGCTGTACCAGTATAAACTAGAACTAATTAAATAGATTTATTTCATAAGATTGTTGATTGTACTGCCTGATTGGAGAGGATGCTTCCTTACTGCTTGAATAGGAAGAGCGAGTTTCGGTAGTACTGGGTTGGAGTGGACAATAGCTATTCTTCCTGAATGAGTTCTCAAGGGAGAGAAAGCCTGAAGCATTAATGAAAGTGAATGATTCCCCTTTTATGGTTTATATTTACTTATGACAATTCGAACATTCTTGAGCTGTAGATTTTCATCCCTAAAGTGTAAATGTTTTGAATTAGTGTGTTTTGATAAAAACATAAATTTTAACATACCATCCCACCAAACACTGCTCCTTGAGAGTTAAATCTGTCAGCTCTTTTACTTCTGACTACAATGCCAGTTGGAATTCACTTCAGAAAGTGTAATTTCATAGATTTCAATCAAACTACTCCTTCATTTAGCAGCACTCTTAAGTCAATAGTTTTCTCTTATGCACTGGAAAGGAGAATAGTAGCAAATTCAGGGTAAATTAATATTTTTTCCCAGCCTCTGAAACTGAAGATGTTGAGATGATGCTGCAAGATTTACATACTTCTTCCTCGGTCTAGTAAACTTATCACCTTCAGTGCTTTCTTTCAGGAATAGGGTTTATTTCTTCTGCAGTCTTTGCTGTTGTTTGCCCGGGCTGTGATACAGGTTTTGTATCTGCAAGGTTCAGAGTCGTCTTGAAGGAATTCTTTGGTGTGAGACTTGGCTGAGTTCTGTTAATTTACTTAGCTGTCTAGCAGAATATGATCTTGGTATCTTACAGTTTACTGAAGCTAAACTCTGTGCTTCTACACAGAGCAGTCACTGCTGACTTTGGTATTGATCTCTAACACTGGCCTTTCCATAACCTTGCAGTGTTTGCCATCAGTTGTATGTTAGGGAAATTTGCTTGGGTCATCCAGATAGCTCAGTCTGGGTTACATGTTTGCTGTTAGGTTACATGGGGTAGAAAGCTTTCGGGTTTTCCTTTCTTTTTTTCTTTTTTTCTTTTTTTTTCCTTTTTTTCCCAATCTCTGTTGGGATGACATGGTCATCAGGTGAGAAAAGGGTTTTTTTCAAACAACCTCATACAGGCTGAAAATACTTCTGAAACTAAACAGAAACAGAAAAAATAATGATTGCCATTGCTGATTACTGGCACAATATAGCGGCAGGCATGAAATAGCTAAGAGTATATAAGTGAGATCACCTGAGGATTTCTAATTGCTCTGTTGCATATGAAAGTGAAATAATTGCTTCCAAAATATGTCTTTAGGATATGCTGGTTCCTCTTGTGCCACTGAGCTCAGGTGTTATAATAAAGGACTTACCATTCTTGCCTTTCAGCCCAATTATATTTTATTCATTTTGCTATTTTCAGCATCCAGAATATAACCATTGTAACTGTAAAATTCCTGAGGAGGATACCAGATTATTATTACTAGACACTAGATTTTTTTTTTTTCATAGCTAGCATTCACTGTAAAATTCTGTAATTTAACTAGGATTCTTTCTGTAAGTTTCTCTTACGAGTTTACCAGCCCCTTAAAGGAGATTTAGCTGTTGGTGTTGTTATCGTTTAAAATAAAAGAAAAATGTTTAACTCATCTTTCTAGAGAATCATTTTTCTTGGTCTCTGCTGTGGGGGATGGACATTTCTTATTTATTGAATTTAGCATTTGTTTTAAGGAAAGGATGTAGCAGAGATCCAAGGACTGCCTCTGCACTATGGCCCTACCCATCACAATTGTGAAGGATGTCATCACGTTCAATAAACAATTATAATTAATTTTCTGGAAGTATCTATAAGCATCCTTTGTGTATTAAATTTTCACTTTTCAAAAGTTATGATGTTTAGACAGAAACAGCCTGTACAGTTTTATGGATATAGCAAAACTTGTAGCTGTTTGAATAGTCAAAAGAGGCTTATCCACTGCAGGGAAATTCCAGCTCACATTGTTTCCACAAAATTGAGTTAAGAATGAGTCAGCCTGTTTATGGATAATTAGTAAGGCAGAAATAAAAATCCATTTCACCAAAACAATGCTCCTTTTGTGGTGTTTATTCTGCTCTAGTTGTTGGTACAACTTGGATTGAAGTCCTGAAAGGCAAGAGTGTTCATACCCTAGTCCTGTGACTCCTCTGGTCTGTAGTCACTGGGGTAAGTTCCGTAAATAGGAATGCATTTGACAAATACCCTTCTTCCTTCAAGAAGAGACTTTCTAAATATTTAGAAGTCTAAATATTTTGCATATCCAGAGAAGTGCAAAGACGCTGGTGAGGGGTTTGGACCACAAGTCCTGTGAGTAGCTGGGGTTATTTAGTTTGGAGAAAAGGAGGGTTGGGGGACCTCTCTACAAATGCCTGAATGAAAATTGTAGCCAGGTGCAGATCAGTCTCTTTTCCTATAAAGAAGTGATGAGACAAGAGAAAATGGTCTCAGGTTGTGCTAGGGAAGGTTTAGACTGGATATTGGGAAAAATTTCTTCACCTAAAGGTTTGTCAAACTCTAAAATGGGCTGGCCAAAGCAGTGTTTGAGACGCTGTCCCTGGAGGTATTTGAAAGATGTGTAGATGTGGCAATTAGAGATATTGTTTAGTGGTGGACTTGGGAGTACTGGGTTAATGGTTGGACTCGATGATCTTAAAGGTCTTTTGCAAGCTAAATGACTCCATAAAAGTATTTTCTCATTAACTTCTTTGCCCTTTTTTCTTGTAAATTTCTCTATACCATTTAGTCTCCTACATCTAGGAAAATATATTTTGAGTTTCTGCACTTGATTTCATGTTTATTCTTAATGTTTCCTCATTTATTTAAAAGAAATGAGAAATTGAGACTTCTGTATTTGGTATTTGTAACATATTAAATGAAAATGTCTCCAAATTATAATGATCAACCTATTTTGCTAATATATGTTTATGTTTAAAAAATTGGAAGCAGAAAAAGCTAATCTCAAAGATTTGAAAATATTACTCTGTACCTTGTACATGGAATTTGAAGTCATGGTCTAGAGCCTGCTTCATGTCATCCAGCCTAGAAAGCCTTCTTCAAGCTTCCTGTACCCTACAATTTTTTATTAATTTTTTTTTTAAGCTGTAAAATCTCCTGAACTTCATAAAGTACTAACCTTCAGAATTCTTCAGCTTCTCATAGAAGGGTCACTACTGGGAAATTGATGCTTCATATCTACAAAATTCAGTATTCAGTCACAAATGAAGAACTTTGTGCCTTGCATGGATAGTATCAATTTCTCGTCATGGAATTTGTCTGGATGCTAATATTAGCTAGAAGAAATGAATGAGTATGTGCCCCAAAGGAAAAGCATTTTCCATCTGAACATTTATAGATGTTAAATTTAGTTTTATTAAACATATCCATATTATCTGGATGAACAGTCAATGAATTAAATTGTTATGTGTAACATTCAAAATATTTCCAATAGGCACTAAATTCAAAGTAACTTATTTTCCATTTTCTAAATAGATGTTTATTGCCCATGTTCCTCTTAGTAAATAAAATACTTCTCTTCATAGTTGTCATAATGCCATACAGGCAGTGATGCAGTGACACACAGGTAAGATAGATAGCAAAAAAAGATACCAAAACCAGGGATACTTTGAACTCTTTTCTAAACACATATTTCTGATGAACACAGAAAGGTAGGGTTAGGGAAATACATAATCTTTTGAAAGAAATTATGGATAATACTTGTTTTGAAGGCTGTCTGCATATAAACACTCTTCCTCATCTTTTTATTTATCAGGTATGGCTGTTAAAAATGGATTAATATTTTGACCGAAATGACAAATTGACAGAAGCTTTCCTTCATTGTAACTATTAGGTATTAGAAGTATCAATGCATTTTACTTCTTTATCTGAAGGAAAGTTTAAGGGAAGCACAGGTGCTGAGTAGTAATAGAATACTTAATAGAAGTACAGAAAGCTTTGAAGCAACCACAATAACTCTGGCAATATATATGAAGTTGTAAAATTCTTGAGGTAAAAGATGTAATAACCTCTTAGGACACTTCTGTATCTTCTACCCTTTCCTATGTTCTGTACTCTAAACGGAGACTAAAATAATATGTTCCTCCCTGCTCTCCCCAAAAGTAACATACATGGTTTGTAAATTTTGATGAATTTCCAGCAGCCTGACAAAGGGTAAGAAGCAGTTGTTTGGTGGCCACTTCTGTTGTGAATCCCCATTACAAAGTATTTGGTAAAGCTCCTGCTTCTTTCCCTCATCCAAGCTCTTGCACTAATTCCAGGGTGTATCTTCTGCACTGGAAATACAAAGGCTCTGTAACTGTGTGCATGCTGTCTTGTAAGGGTGGCCCTGATGTTCTGTGTATGCCACTAGTTCTCACTACAAGCCTGTAGAAGCATTCAGTGGGACTGTGTAGTTCAGATGCTGCCTGGGTGGCTTTGACAGCTCTTCCTGGAGTCCATTCTGGTTTTCCACATGGCTTTTTCTATGAAGTTCTTCTGCAAAACTCTTGATAGAGAAAATTATAAGTTATTGTCAATTATAAGAAGTTGCTTGTATGATACTTTTAAATGATTCCCATTCTGTGTAAGAAAAGTAGTCACTGCACCACCTGTACCTTTACTGCTTAGTTCAGAGAATCTAAAATTTCCTGACAGTGTGATATAGAATTTTGGTAACGTGTAAAAACAGTATAATATGCTTTTCAATCACTTAGCTTGAAATAAATTAAATCAAACTACATGAAACTAATGAAAGAGCAGGAAATGAAGAATAATGATTGCATCTTCATACTTTCTTGTTAAACACTGTTTCACAGTCTTCAATGAACAACTTATTTTCACCTCTAATATCAAGAGACTTAAAAATGTTCTCAAGTAGCAAACTTCTTTTATTCATGAATGCCCAAGATACATACTGAGTACTGCTCAAATGCTCAGGCCTGGTGAGACATATCTGGAGCACTGTTTTCTGTTTTTGGCTTCCCAGTACAAGAAAGACAAGGACATACTGGAGAGAGTTCAGCCAAAAAACAATTAAAGGCTTTGAATCTGTGTCACATAGAAAGAGTCAGAGAGAGCTGGGACTGTAAAGTCTGGAAAACAAAAGATTTAGGAGGGATCTTAGCAATGTGTATAAATACCTGGTGGAGAGAGTAAAGAAGATGGAACCAGAGCCTTCCAAGTGGTGCTCAGTGGCAGGATAAGGGCAGTGAGCACAACAGGGAATAGAGAGAATTCTGTTTAAGCATACAGAAACCCCCAGTTTACTGGGGGAATGGTTGAACATTGGAATATGTTGCCCCCTGAGGGTTTATGGACTTTCCATCCTGGGAGATGTTCAAAACCTGACTGGGCATGGCCCTAGGCAACCTGCTGTAGTTGAACTTGGTTTGAGTGGGAGTTTGGAATGGATGATCCCCAGAGGTCCATTC
Source organism: Formicarius rufipectus (assembly GCA_013399695.1). Taxonomy (NCBI): domain Eukaryota; kingdom Metazoa; phylum Chordata; class Aves; order Passeriformes; family Formicariidae; genus Formicarius; species Formicarius rufipectus. The sequence continues at coordinate 486,522 of VXAU01000113.1, read as the reverse complement.
CAACCTCAAAAATCCTGTTTATTTACTTTGTATTTCTGGGGATTATGAGGGTAAACTCTAAGGGTTAGCCAAACAACTCTGGATCATAGAGACACACTTTTTGTTCAGTGTCAAGCTTTTGTAGCATAAATAGCTTTTCTTTCATTACCAGCAAATGCATCAGAGGTACCGACAGAGGTGATTTGGGAGGTATATGCTGTCCACTGTCAATATGCAGACCCAGTTTCAGAAAACACCAAATAAACTTTCTTTTGGGGTAGTTTCCATGATTACTAAAATATGCATCATGAGAAATATATGAGCAGTTTTCAGTAACCACCCCCAAAGTGCTTCCTCAACTGAGTTACTTTATTGATCAGATCTAATGCTAGTTATACTCATTTTTTTCCTCTATATTAACAGCTTGAAACAAAATTTAAATGCCAAATTCCCCCTTAAATAGTCAATTCCCATTAGGCATATAATTTGAAATGATTACTTTTTTTAATTAATTTACAGGATGGTTTGCAAGCATCAAATTATACTTAATTCTTATTCTGTAGCTTCATCAAGAAAATTTCAGTGCCAGGTTTTTTGTGGGAAATAAAGACTGATTTGGGAGACAGTTTAATGTTTTTATCCCTCACAAGTTATAAAGCAAATTATTTATTTCACAAAATGTGTATTAGTAGGTTTTCATGAAACACTTAACAAAAACATAGCAAACCTAGGCTACTGTACATAATTTTAAACTGAGCAAATATCAAGCACTCAAAGGTCAGCAAGGTCAAATCAGAAAATTACTCTCTACTGAACTGGAATTAGATAAACAAATTAAATCCTCAAGCTAATACCAAAAATATCCTATCTCTATATGTATTCTATGTGAGTCTAAGGTATGGGTTGCAGATCCCAACTAAATAATTTTGAGAGTTATTTCACTAAATAGTAAGTGCTTTAATACTGCCAAAAAGCTGTGTTCTAACATCTAAATTGCACTTTAAAAGGCAATTGTTAAAAAAAAGTCCAAGACATACACTTCCATAAAGATTTAAACCTTTACCATGTATTTATCCAAGAGGAAACACCAATTTTACAGGAAATTTACTGAAAAATAGTTTATCATACCTTATTTATCAGAAAGTGCCAAGTTACAAGACCCAGTCTTCTAAAAACTGCACTATACCAAAGAAATCATTGAGCAAATTTCCCTCATCTTTATGGACTCGCTGGTTGGTGTCATAGTAGTAGTAGTGTATATAAACATAGTAGCTATGCAGAGATTGCATGGGCATGCTACCATTTCTAAAAATTGAAAATATAAAGGACATTTCCAAATTAATAAAAACAAAATTAAGAAGAATGAGCTGCTAAAGGCATAGTGGAGCTTGGACAGTCTTTCCCTCCCATAGGACAGGTCTACACAGGGCAGTGAAGCACAACCCCAGCTAGTGCTGATGAAGCTTATCCAGTGCCAGAAGTGATACACTTGATGCATATTAGTACTGCCCTGTTGCTCAGGTGTAGCACTGAAAATACGCCATAGATAAGTCCTGGCGTAATATATTATCTGTCAGTAAAGTGGATTGCCTCAAACTGAAGCATTGCACAAAGCTAGTGGTTTTTATATTGGTGAAGCTGTTTTGTAACTAAGTTAAGAAAATAAATCCCTAGTCCTAGCTATCTACCTCCCTAACCCTGAGCTAATTTTCATAGAATATTAATGCACAGTTAAAAGTGGCAAACACAAGGTAATTGTTAGATCTACAAACACTTGTAGAACTTTTCCTATCAATTTCTCTCCACTCTATAGTTTCACAGAGGACAGATTAGGACCAGAAGTTTAAAAGAATATAGAATTTTTCCTGAAAGCCAGAAATCCCAGAAACTTTTCTTCAGTCTTCCCATCTCACCAGTCCCATTCTATTTGTACATTCAGACTAAATGCCTGTTTCAGGGCTTAATACAAACTATCATAGCATCCTTTTTGGATAAATGAAGACTATTTATTGCTCTTTACACATGACTAAAGAAGGTCTACCCTTTGGGAAAAGTAATTTTTGTGTCAGTTCTATCCCATTTTCATCACTTCCATAGAAATGACAACTATTGTGATTAGTTTGCAAAAACAAAATATTAAAGAAATAGCTGTTATTTTCCGATCAAGTCTGAAAGTGTTTTCGTGTATCCTCTTATTCCTATCATGCCTTAGAAACAGTAACCCAAACCCTTCCCTTCTTTTGCTTCATGTGCTCTGTGTTCCATGTGCTTTTAAAGTTTTTTAAAATGTCATGTGCTCCTTTTCAGACATCTCTTTAATGAGGAATTGAGAAGAGCCATGGAAATATAAAATCCTATCATTTATCTCAACCAAAAAGGATAGTTTTTATTCAGGCAGATGCATTAAATTCTCTTGTATTTTCACTCTTCAGTGCTGCAGTAATCCAAGAAGTACTGCTTTTATTTTCTCATTGTCATATCCTCTTTGGTTTCATGAGTTCAGCTTGTGTGTGTTGCACTTGCTGCCCTTCACCCTGATTACTCGAATGTGACTGTCAGTTCATTTGCATTTCATTGTCCATTCATGGCCTGTGAACTACAGGTTTTAATCCAGTTGATAGTGTGTAAAGGGGCAGCTGCATGGAGCCTGCATGGAACGGGGAAAGCTTCGGTGTCCGTGTGCTGTATGTTAATTGTTACCAGTTTTTGGAATGGGACTGTGCTTAAGTGGCCCAGTTTTCCACTCTAATCTTCCCTTCATTTGAATCTTTCTTAATACTTTTTTATTATATCAATAAATGATATCGTAATTAAAACCTGGGTAGATCAACAGTGCCTTTGTGTAATCTCTTAATCCTGTACTACCATTAGACATTGGTCTTTTTTTCAAGCTCCCTGTTTAATATGTGTGTGCTAGTTCCTAATTTTCTTAAAGATTAGCCTTGGTAAACCAACCCATCAGTGTTTCCCAGCAATCAGCTGATTTATTTTTCAATTCTTCTTTTGCATGATTTATTACTTCCAGAGGGAACCTAATTAAATCTAATGGACTGCTGGTATACATCTATTGGAATATTGACATTTTATCACCAATTAGGCTGTATTCCTTATCTTAATGTGCTACTAGCTGGTTTTATATCACTTTACTTTACAGGATTAGGAAATGCTTCTTCCTCTGTTTTTTTTTTAACATACCTGTTTTCAATTAAAGTGTTGAGGTGTTTTATTTGGAAAATAGAAGCTGACATGTAAGTCAGAAAATAAGTATACAGGGCATAAAGATGTATGTAATTGGAAGGCATAATTATCTTAAATACACTTATCCTTTTCTTCTTTTGTATTCTCTCTCTTTCCAAAATACATCCCACAGTTTGATAAATTACGCTCCTCTGCTTTCAAGCTAAAATTGCTTTCTTTCTTCCAAACTATTTTGCAACAAGAAGCTCCTAATGATTTCAACAGAAATATCTTGCTAAACTATAGAGCACATGTGTTCATTTGGAGATATCACTGCTGAAAAGACTGTCCCCTCATTTCTTGTACCAAGAGTCTTGAACCCGTGGGTATCTTTAGACTTCAGAAGAGTCATTGTGGCATACTGCAGCATTGAAGACATGGGGGGCTACTGTGGGAAGTTTAACCCAAAGCAATGGTTGTGAGTGTCAGAGCTGCTGTAGGGCTGATTAGTGCCTGTTAATTCTCTGTCTCTGCAACTGGTCATTGGAGAAAAACAGCAGTGAAGCAGATACAGGCAGATTGCTTGTACGACATCATTTATATTTAGATTGTATGTTTTTGATACCACATGGACTGCTTCTTAGGCTCCTCAGCAAAGGACTAGAAGAAAGAACTGTTTCTGACACAAAAATACAGCATTTATACACCAAATATCTCTTCACCCAAAAACACTGTGGCCGTTTGCAATCAGCCTCCCGGGAGCAGATCCTGACCCATGCTCTTTCCAAAACCATGTCCAAACATTGTCTGAAAAAGGACTTGTTGATATATTGGATATAACTGTTGGAAGAAGACTGCCATCAGTTTCATAGTCTGGCCAATCCTTCACCAGTAGATGAGTTTTCTTACATTTATTACTATGGATTTATTTGTAGAGCTTTTCTTTGCGTGGTTCAGCCTTGTGCTGCAATCCAAAGATTTCACTGTATTCCATTAATTTAGGTTGTAGGGTGAAGAAAATCAACACTGAAATGTCTGTGCAGTGTAGTGAAAGTGGGACTGGGCTAAATAAAATTCTGAAAAAGGAAAACAAGGCCAAATGGTTATCTCCAACACATAGTTATAACAGCACTGATACAAGTAAAAGCAGTAGAAACTATTTTACCCAGGAACTACCCAATATTTAGTGTCACAGTATGAGTCACAATAGATAATCTTCACTATAGCTTTCCATAATATATGATATATTGCTTTATGTGTGTTTTTTGCTCACACTGTGATGGTAGTTATACTTATCTATATTTTTCCTTAATTTTCAGTAAGTGTTAATGGTGAAATTATAGTGAATATAAAGTCTTCATATTGAATGCATTCTGCTATGGGTAAAGTATTTGCTCCATACCAGGAGACCTGTTCAACAAGAATATTATCTATGGATTACAGGATTATTGAGCAAAACAGTCTGTAAAAAAATTAGAGCATATAAATTAAAAGGCTGCAGTGTTGTTTACATTAGAAATACATGGTACCTCAGTGACACAAGGAACATCTCTGATGTATGATACTGGAAATAAACAAGAATGATATTTATTAGTTCATCACTGAAATTATTTTTTAATAGATTTGGTTATCGGGCTGTGATTTGAGGCACCTGGGGTGACAGCACATTAATTTCTTTACTGTTTCAGGGCACAGTAACCTCTTCTAGAGAGAGAGAACAAGAGAGTTTAAGCTTTAGACCTCTCATTCCCCTTCAGCACTATCTGCCAGAGGATGTCTGCCCTTGCTACTTTAATATGTGTTTTGAATTCTGCCCCTATTGGTGATCACTCGTGTTGGTGTATGTTGGGTATCTTACCGATACACTATAAAGAAGAGATAAATTGCTTTGGCTTCCAGAGAGATTGTAAGTCTAAGCTTCCCCCCTAAAATCACAACACAGGTGTATAAATATAAATGTAGGATTTTCAGGATGAATATGGAAGAAACCTTAAAGGTTCCTCTCCCATGAACAGATGTTTAGGGTCCTGTGGCAGTGAATATTCTATTCAGTTGTTGCTGAGACCTTCAGAGGAGCAAAGTGTGTTACATTTTGCTTCAAAAGTGAACACAGTATACTATTTTTTTTTTAACGGAGTAACTGATACTTCATTCTGATAAACTAGGGAAATAGGTATTAACATGGCCACAAAAGAGTAACCTTACTGAGTTACAAGAAAGGTTTTCATATGTGTTTATGAATTTACATAATAACCTGCAGCACTAAAGTGTCTGAATTACAATTATTTGATTTTGTTCTAGGCTTATAGGCAGCTCTGTGTAGATTGAAGTGATGATGGAAATTAAACATACATTAAAAGTACCATCACTGAATAGTTCTAGTATAACAAGTAGCCTGCTTTATAGCACATTATTATTCTCATGATGATTTAGCAACTTGTATCACAGATGCATTAGATGAAGTAGCAACAGCAGCAGAGATAGCAGCATAAACATCATGCTCCACTGCCTGTCCTGTGCTAAAGAAATTACAGTGTGGGAGGAAGTAACATAAGATTGGGAGTGATGAGACTGACAGCCATGGAAGTGATGAAGTCTTATGAAATCAACAGTGTGTAGGGTATGTAATCACCAATTTTGATGACAGGGTTTCACTAGAAGGTGAACCCCCTATAATTACACATAAGCAGGCTTGTTAAGACAGTTTCCAAAAGATCAACAGCAGCATGCATAGTTTTAAATAGATAATAAAAGTTGGTTGAATCCAGCAGGCCTTCCTACACAATCTCATCCTATCTCCTATCAGTATAAAGATATTTTTTTTTATTATTTATTTATTTAGTTTAGATTATTATTCTAATCTGGCTTCAAAATACTTTGTAGTCCTTTATTGTCAGGGATGGCATGCTGTCTTTAAATCACATGCTCTATGGAGGGCTTAGCTGAGACCACCCATGTGAGCAATACGTGTGCTGCTGCCAGCTGCAGAACAAATTGCCCAGGAAGACATATTGGGTGGGTTTTTTTGTTTATTTGTGAGGTTTTCTGTGTTTATAAAAAGTATTTCTTTTTTTTTTTATAATTGACCAGCTTCATTGTGAGGCATGAGAGAAAGCATATTGCCTTTTTTTTTTTTTTTTTTCCCTGTAAGCTGGTACACTGAGCTTTTACATAGGCTGGGAAAAGGGAAGAAAGACTGCTTCTGCGTGGTGCCCTGACTACATTTACTGAGGGTAGAAATGCACTGCAGAGCTGCTAGGTGTGCAATTCCCAGGAAAAAAAAAAAAGTAGTTAGCCCACAGCACAAGCCATTAAAGAAAATCCTGGTTTGGATTTTGTTCTTTTTTATCAAAAGTCTTTGAGAAGTACTTAAAAGGAAATTATCTAGGCAGATTAACCTCTAAACTGTTGCTGATTTGGGGGTCTCATAGATGTAGCTGGAAGATAATTCTCAGTTTACTGGATTTGTACTATCTCAAGGAACCACACATAATCCTGTGTGTAAACTGCAAAACCTAGTTGTTCTGCTTGTTAAAAACCTTCTGAACTCATAATTGGTTTAAGTCAACTTATTTTTGTACCAACACTGTAATTTCTGTTTACATTGCTTTTTCTTCCTTTGGGTTTCAAATAAAAAAATATATTAAAAAATAAAAAAGGTGGAAAAAGCTAGAAGCACTTTCTTTAATTTGAAATTGTCTTTTGTAATTGTTGGAAGCCATAATTAAATACTGTATTCTGAATCAGGTCTTACCGGTATCTTGTAGAGCGGTACAGTATTTCCTTCTAGGTATGCCTCACACGTAATGTTCTGGAATTGCATACAACTTTTTCTCTAATAACTGTATTACTTTGTTTGGAGGAGCCATGATCAATTAGCTCAACCAATTCTTTGCTCTCCTTTTCTTGCCACTCAGATGCTTATGAAGAAATTCTTGTTGATGATGTCCAAGATGTATTTTACACCATTATATTTCACCCTGTTTCTATCATTTAGATCTTCAGCATAATTTCATTTTTCCAGTGTGATCTTCCTTCTTAACTAATAACTTCTACCTTTTTGTCATGACATTTTAGCAGCATGCTTCTGTGCAGAAGTCATTACTATCAATACTAAATGAGACTTATCTCAAGTATGATTCTGAACAAAAAAAACGCTTGTGACTTTTCTCTAGCTCAGCAACTCAATTTTCAACTCTCATTTACTCAAGTCGGTAGCCAACTCTGTATTCCCATATCAATCATCTTCTTGTCTGGCTTTTTGCAGATCATTACTGCAGTTTCACAATATTCCTCAAACGAGTGAGAAATTGTACTCATATCTTAGCAAAATATTTATTGCTCAAAATTCATCTTTTCATGCCACTGCAGATTCTATTCCTATCAAATATATTTAGCACATCCATCACCAAAGTCCAAGAAACTGGTGGCAAGCGGAAAAATATACATATTTATATATAAACCCCCTCAGAGAGCTGCTGCATTTAAACACTGAAAGTTCTCCTTCATGTGTATGGTTTTGCAAAGCACTCAGGGATTCTTCATATTTAAATGCCCAGAAAAGTAAGGGATTATTTATATTTATATAAGAAAATGCAATTCAATCATGGAATGTTTATATATAGTTTGTTTAATGGTTGTTTATATCAAGCCACACATGTGAGGTAGCATTCATTTTATGATCAGAATTAAAATAAGTTCTTTCAAAGAACACTAATAATACTATGAAAGCAAAATGAAGACAGTTTTAAGTTTTTTTGTGTATCTTGTATTTTTAATCTCCATGACAAAACTCATTAGTACCATTTTACAGCACAGAATATAACTCTGACACTGTTTTCTGTACAGTCGCAACTGAGAAGCAGCTTTTTTTCCTGTTTACTTGGTGACATTTTCCTTTTGGTAATAAAAAATGGAAAAGGACAGCTGCATACTTAGATGTGCATTAACTTCATAAATTGTTAATCCTGAAATGACATGCTGCTCACAGAAGGGGTTAGTTTAATGTTGTGGACTGCCATTCAGTGACTATCACTGTCTTTTACATTTGAAGTCATGCACATCAGACAGTATTTGCTTCTCTACAAATTAAGCCCATTCTCAGGGTGCCCCTTGATACAAGCAAGAGTTTTGTTTATTTCTGAAAAAATGCTCAAGTTAAAACAAAAGGCTTAACTGACATGGTTGCCTGGCTTGTGTCCCTGAGCAGAAAGAAGTGGGAAGCAGATTTGCAGCATGTCTTGAAATTCAGCACTGATGCATCTCCTTAGAGAGCACTAGCTCCCAGCTCTTCCCTCAGGGCTCTCTTGGGTGACTCTGTCCTGATACCCAGGCTGGGTAAGCATTAGGGCATCCAGCCATGTGTCAAACACATGCAGCATGTCTGGCCCCACCACTCCCATGGTCAGCACTGCAACGCACCTCTTTGCAGGAGGCAGGTGCTCATTTTCCTATATGGATGCTTCAAAGCAGGGCTGGACAGGCATCATCAAGTGATAGGAACCTGCAGTGGTTGGCAGGTTGGAAAAAGAGCCTGGCACATTCTTGTGGATGTTTACATCCCAGTTAAAGAAGGATTTTATGTTGGACTTCATCTTTTTTTAGCTTTGTTAGCTTTGTCTCTGATCGACTACTGCATATACTATACTGCATATACTCTTTCACTCATTCACTTACCAGCCATAAGCTTTTGCTCAGACTTTATCATTAAACTGAAATGATCAATGTGCTTAGCAAGGTCTTTATCAAAGAAACATGAGGGGGATAAACCTTGAAATTTTTCATTGCTTACATGACAGGAGAGTGGCAAATATCTCTAAGCCGTATTCAAGTTAGGAGAAAGCTGAAAGCCACATCAAAAAGAGAAGATTTATGTATATGTGGTCAAACTTCTACAGATAAGTGCAGCATGTCATCCTAAGAAACTTAACTTAGCTATCACTTCACTTTGGAAACACTTGCAATCTCTAGCAGTTTCCCACTTTGCAGGCTTTTCGGTGTCCTTATGCTTGTGTCTACACTGTCTACTGAGGCTATTCCACAAGGCAGAAAACAATTCATCATCTAAAAGAAATGAATCCTTTTCTAGCATCTATGTTTTAAAAAACAGGAACTATAAAAAATGGACTGAAAGAACACAAAATTTCCAATACAGAATATAATCCTAACAGAGCTGTTAGGTCATGACCGTGAAAACATTTCTGAGTTTTTGGAAACCAAGAGGTTTTAGCAGGCGATAAAAAGAAGAAGAGCTGAAAACCTCAAGGTCCAACTGCAACATTGCTGAATACAGGAGTGTGTCTCTCTTGCACATGTTCAGGTTAAGGTATAAGAATAAAAGAGACAAGCTCACTGAGCCTAACTTGTGTTCTGTTATGAGCATCATGAAAGACTAGAGCACCTTCATCAACACTGCTAGTATGAAGCTGGATTCGCAGCAGTGTAACTGTGTTCACAATCTGAGCCATGCTATAAGAAATGTAACAATATGAAGGTTCCAGGATTAAAATGCTCATTACTGAGTGTGACAATAGCACTAGGAAGCAAAGAAGGTGATAATTGTGTAATAACTGCCTACCTCTACCTGCTGAGGAAATAAGTGGCATTTTGTGCTATATGGATATATTACATAATGTCTTGCCATTAGTAGAAATGTATTTCTATATCTATACTTTTAGTACTGCATCTGCATTAACTATAGGTGCTGCATATTCCAGAGATAGCCTTATTCTTATTACCTTACTGTACATGTTAAAATTGTTCCAAAATTTTGTCCCTTTCTCCATTTTATTCTTTCATATAAAGACATTAAAATAGCTTCAGACAAATACCTTAAAAGGGATCAGTGGAATTATTGGTTCAGTTGTGACACAAACATAGGGTGGTGGAAGATGTATTTATAGCACTAACTGTGTTCACAAAAAACTGCTGAAATATTTTTTCAGTTAAAAATACAGGTTTCATCAAAAGCTAAAATATTTTAAGGACATGGATTTAAATTATATTTCCTAAAAAAAAAAAATAAAATATTAGTCTTATGGAAAAAATACATGATGTCCAAAAATGTTGAAAGTTACTAAATAACTTTGATTTCTTTTCTTTTAACTTATGTGGGTTTTCCCCACTTATTTACATTATTTTATGAAAATACAACAGGTAGCTCACTTTCTGAAATGGAAAAACTTATGCCTTTAAACAAAAGACAAGAGTCAAAACACTCCCTGAGCATGAGAAGAAACAATTTTGTTCTAGATCCTTATATGTTTTTAAAAATGCAATATCTCAACTATGATTAGATATTACAAAAACCTTTTGTTTTCTTATTATGTACATCTGCTGAGGAGTGTAAATTATAAACAAACAGTATTTTAAGACTTATTAAGTCTTCTGTAAAGGCTGGTCTTTGATTTTGGTTTAAAAAACCATGTTTCAAGTTTTTCTCTAAAGAAACAGAACATAGAGCCAAGATTGTGCCTCTCGCTTCCTGTTAGTATAATTAGGAAGAACACACCCAGCTAGAGTAATGGAATAGCACCATAGTACAGTCACTGCTCTCACTTTGTGGAGCCCTTAAACTTCCTTGTGGGGAAACAAAAGTATATATCAGAAAAGGGCCTTCTCTCTGTATTTCCTGTTTTGTTTTAAATGCACGTCTGTTTCAAAGGAAATGTCAAAGTTTGTTTTGTCACTAAAAGTCTCTGCCAGTGTGTATGTCCTGTCGGTGACCTTGCCTGGGATATAGGCAGTTCTAAAGCCCTTGTCTTTTGTACATACTAAGGATAATACAAAAGCTAGATCTGAAGTGTGCAAGTTACAGTATTTTGTGAGAAGAATGTAGTCTATATCAGCACATTTTTCTTCCTCTTTTTCACAGTCATTGCACGCTAATTAAAAAAAAAAAAAAACAAAAACAAAAAAACAAAAAGGAAGGGATAACTGACTGAAGAATGAAAATCAGATAAATTCAACCAGAAGCAGCCAATATTGTAATCACTACATTTTCATTCATCTTTTACAATAAGGACTTTAACTTCCTTTACTTTCCTAAATTTGTCAATCTGTAGTAATACTGTGGCATACCACGTTAGCAGACCAGAAATAGTTGTAAAAAAATGCAAGAGAGATCTCTTCAACAGTCTCACAAGATAAAGTTGTTACCTAATTTATGATCTTGGTTTTAATTTCCCTTGGCCCAGCTGTACTTTCAGCTGTAACTGCAAAATAAATTTGGTATTTATTTTGTAAGAAATCAGTGGGATTTAATCTACTATATTATTAGTATCCAGTTGTCATAGACATTTTCAACAGCAGGTCTTGAAGTGTTTTACAGAAGGGGCAACTTAACATTTACAGTTGAAAAAACTCAGGCACTGAGACAGAAGATCCCTGACTTTAATATTGACATTGAAAAGCAAAAGAAAATTTCATTTTCAGATACAAAACAAATTTGTTCAGGGTAACTGCTTTGTTGCATTTGAAAGCTCAATGTACAGCTGAATAGGAAAAATACACCATCCTTGGTAAAGCTTGGTTAAATTAAGTTAGCTTACAGGGGAATCAAAATAGTAGGAAGAACAAGTAAGTAGGAAGCAAAATACTTCACCATGAGAAGCCCGAGACCAATTAATATGTCAACAGAGAAGTATTCTGATCCTGGGCTCCTTTTTGAGGAATACTAAAAGTGAGAAGGGCACAGACAACCCTTTCCCTGACTAATAACTGGACAGTTTGAACTTGGAGATCTGACGCACTGAAGTTAAATCATTGGCCCCTGCCAGTCCTTGTGCTTATGTACTGGTCTCTTTTGTCATCTCTGGATGGTGACAGAAAAGAAGCACCACTTCAGCTGTAGTCAGAAGCAGATTTCAGTCTGAGTTGCTGTTGGAAACTTTCAAATGTAGAACTGCAGCTGTTATTGCAGATTCACATCAGCATCTGTAAGGCAACAAATGAGTCTTGTATTCTGAAAGATTAAATATTCCCAAACCTTGTGGGGATTAGAAGAAAGATGTGTTTTAAATTTTCACTTTTTGTGTGTTTTAGGGGTTTTTTTACTACTAAAATATTATATCTCTTTTATGAATGCAATAAAAATGCCAATTAATAAAAAATAAGATTGTATTAATTTTAAATGTTCACATACTAAAATGCATCAAATGCTGCTTTTCTAACTCTTTTTTTTTTTTTTTTTGTGATAATATTCCAAAATAAATGTTCCATATACTTGGTCAATCTTCCATTGAGCCAGTCAAAGATGGAAAAAGGCAATGAGGCAAAGTAAATTAGTTTAGCTTTAATTAAACTCTAATAAAATAATTCTTAACTTTTATCAAACCGAGGAGGACCTATTAGTGATAATCGGAAGGAGCTTATTATTTTCTATGTAATGTTTTTACTATAAGATAGGTTGCTATGATAAAATTAAAACTAGTCAGGTTTGTTTGGCAAATGAAATTTGATGTGAAAATTTTTAATAGTACTGTCTGTTCACTCTCCCAAGTTGGTTTTTCAACGTATTTTTCTTTTCTCCTCTCATTTCTTTTTGTTGCTATGCCAAGCTACAAAAGGCACTCATCTCTTATTTGAAATGTTTTTCAGATAATCTATTGGAATGTAAGGTTGTGGTGAATTGTGTATTTCTCTACTGAAATTCTTGTACTTTTTTCTTGCAGGGTTTTTTGTTTTGTTTTCTTTTCTTTGTCCATTAGGGCTAAATTAGTTATTGATTAACAGTATGTTTATTTCACTATTGCTAAGGCAAGTTTTGTGAATCTCTCAAGATTCAGTGTATTTTGTTAAAAAAAATTCTAAAAATAATGTAAGAAATTAAATTTTTCCGAAAGAACATTATCACTCTCTTTAGATAACCTTCTGTACTCATTTGGTATTCAATTTGCAGAATATTAGAAGATCAGCCCATGTTTTATTATTTATAATTTTTATTATTTTAAAACTTTGAAAATACAGTTACTATTTAAATAAAGAATGAGTTTAAACAAACACATTTCAGTCTACAATGGTCATAATTTATTGATTGCAAATTCCAGTAAGTGACTGGCTAGACAGGGAGCTTTTCTGGGAACTTAAGGGGAAAATAGAGAGTTTATCACCTTTGGGGAAAAGGGCAGGCAACCCACAAAGTGTTTAAGAATGTTATCAGGTCTTGTAGAAAAAAAAAAATAGAGGCAAAAGCACAATTTGAACTTAATCTGGCCGTTTCTGTTAAGGATAACAAAAAGTGTTTTCATAAATACTTTAATAGCAAAAGGAAGGGCAAGGAAAACCTTGTTGGACACAGAGGGAAACATAAGACAAGGAAAAGGCTGAGGCACTTGCCTCTGGTTTCAACAATTAGATAGGTTGTCCTCAGGACAGCTGTCCTCCTGAGCCAGCAGACAGGGATGGGGAGCTGAATAGCCCCCCTGTAATCCAGGAGGAAGCAGTGAGTGCCCTACTGATCCTCTTGATCCTCACAAGTCTGTGGGACCAGATGGGATCCATCCTAGGGTGATGAGGGAGCTGGTGGAAGAGCTCACCAAGCTGCTCTCCGTCATTTATCAACAGTCCCGGCTCACTGGGGAGGTCTTGGAGGATTGGAAATTGGCAAATGTGATGCCCTTGCACAAGGAGGGCTGGAAGAAAGATCTGGTAAACTACAGGCCTGTCAGCCTGACCTTGGTGCCTGTCAAGGTTATGGAACAGATCATCCCGAATGCCCTCAGATGGCACCTACAGGACAAACAGGGCATCAGATCCAGCCAGTACGGATTTAGGAAGGGCAGGTCCTGCCTGACCAACCTGATCTTTTATGACTGGGTGACCTGCCTGGTGGATGAGGTGAAGGCTGGACTTCAGCAAACCTTTGACACTGTGTCCCTCAGTATACTCCTGGAAAAGCTGGCAGGCCGTGGCTTGGACAGGTGCACTCTGTGCTGGGTTAGGAACTGGCTGTTTGGCCGGGCCCGGAGTGGTGAATGGTGCTACATCCAGGTATTGGCCGGTCATCAGTGGTGTTCCCCAAGGATCAGTGTTGGGCCCAGTCCTATTTAATATCTTTACTGATGATCTGGATGAGGAGATTGAGTCTACCATTAGCAAATCTGGAGGTGACACCAAGTTGGCGGGGAGAATCGATCTGCTGGAGAGTAGGAGGGCTCTGCAGAGGGACCTGGACAGGCTGGAGAGATGGGCCAAATCCGACAGGATGAAGTTCAGCAAGACCAAGTGCTGGGTCCTGCACTTTGGCCACAACAGCCCTCTGCAGCACTACAGGCTGGGGACAGAGTGGCTGGAGAGCAACAGGACAGAAAGGGACCTGGGGGTTCTGATTGATAGGAAACTGAACATGAGCCAGCAGAGTGCCCAGGTGGCCAAGAAGGCCAAAGGCATCCTGGCCTGTATCAGGAATAGTGTGGCCAGCAGGGCCAGGGAAGTCATTCTTCCTCTGTACTCAGCACTCGTGAGGCTGTACCTCGAGTGCTGTGTCCAGTTCTGGACACCCCACAGTTTAGGAAGGATATTGATGTGCTGGAGTGTGTCCAGAGAAGGGCAACAATGCTGATGAAGGAACTGGAGCACAAGTCCTATGCAAAGTGGCTGAGGGAGCTGGTGATTTTTAGCCTGCAGAACAGGAGACTCAGGGAAGACCTTGTTGCTCTCTATAGCTACATGAAAGGAGGTTGTAGCCAGGTGGGAATTAGTCTCTTCTCCCAGGCAACTAAAATTAGAACAAGAGGGCATGGGCTTAAGCTACACCAGGGGACGTTTAAGTTAGATATTAGAAAGAAGTTATTTACAGAATGAGTGATTGGATATTGGAATGGGCTACCCAGGGAGGTGGTGGAGTGACCATCCCTGGAGGTATTTAAGAAGAGACTAGATGTGGCACTTAGTGCCATGGTCTGATAGGCAGGGTGGTGTTAGATCAAAGGTTGGACTCAATGATCTCCAAGGTCTTTTCCAACCTAGTTGATTCTGTGATTTTATGATTCTGTGATTCTATTCTATAAATACCTCAGTTATGTGTACTATGTTTCCTGATAAGTATCTGAAATATTTGATGTAAGAAGAGGATGAAGTCTTCCTGTTCCCTGCAATGCTGGTTAGCCCTGGACTAGTAAATCAGATTCTTTGTTCCTTGGTCATGAATGGAATGTAAATGCAACTATTGGATACAACCAGCAGTCACCTTAGAGAAAATATTTAGAGGATTTAACGAATAAATAAATATTGGAGGAAACAAATTCCGCATCATGGTAAATAAGTAAGCAAATTTGAATCAGAAGGGTACATAGTTTCTGTAGGACCAATTTTGCAAGCCTGAAGTTTCTCAGAACAGATCTGGTGCTGTTTAACCTTTGAGATTTGTTTCAGGAAGATGGGAGAAGTTCATTGTGAAGAGCTGTGTTGTAGCAAGAGAATGTGGTAGGAAGTTTGAAGAAAGCATGAAAAAGCCAGGCAAGAGCTGGTTTCTCTGTTGACCTATGTAGGTGCTTACCCAAGGACAGAGGAAAGTTTTCTGGCAACTGACACTTTCAATTCTATCTACATTAAATTCAGATACACTAAAGAAGCGTGGTCTTGTATTTGGATGGAAATTGTTTATGGATGCTTTTGTTCATACTAAAAGCAACCTAGATTTTAAGCCTTAAATAAGATTACTTAGAAATATTAATCAAATTATATTTTAGAAAAGGAGTCTTTGTTCTACACCTCTTCCACCTAGTAACTAGCAGGACAAAATACTACTTTATATGTTTCCAAAGCATCTGTGTCATTAAGGAAATCTTCTTTTTTTGCTTAATTCCTCGTTTCTCAGTTCCTACATTAAGTCTCTAATTTTTATGTCGATGTGGGATGCTTGTCCTCACGCTTCAGGCCTTTAGCTGTCTGTCCTCACCTAGTCCCTGTCATTTGATGTTGCAATATAAACTCTTGTCTCCAACTAGACCATGATAACTACTGCTTACATTCCTGTCATCTTGGAGGCTGCTTCTTACTTGACAGAGAAGGTACCACTAACATCTGCACAGCTATTGTGTTATTAGCCTTCAAAATCCTTCTTAAAGCTCTCTGGTTTTATGCTGCTCATATAAATTTTGGCAGAAGATTACACAACTCTTGGTCTGTGACAACCAGTCTATTGTGATGACCAATTTTGTTTTGGGTTGTTTTTTGTTTATTTTCACTTTCACATCTCTTTATCTCTCCCCATCCATTGTTTCTTGTCATATTCTAATCTGATTTTAACCTATTCAGGGCAGAGTTCATATATTAATTAATGATTATGCAGCCCAGCTACAATATGCACAATGTGGTCTAGAACATAGCCTGCAAGTATTATCTAAGTATGATCCCTCGAGTATTATCTAAGAAGTATTATTTTCTAAGAAGAAATTTTGCAACTCCCATTAGCATACCTATATGTTTTTAATTTTTAAGTGTGATCACTGTAGTACTGTCCCTTGAATGATTCTTGTCAGAAATGTAATTTGTTATGCAAATACTCAGAATTTCTATTAAGAACTTCATTGTCTGTACTATACTATAGTTTAATCTCTGCGATTTCACTCTTTCCCAAGGAGAATTCATCTAATTAATTCATCCTTCAGGTGTTTTATCTGCTTGTGACTTCATATGTATGTCATAATACTTTGCATGCATACATAACACTTTAATGTGCAAGCGGTATACAGACTTTTTTCCTTTTTGCAGAGCACAGGTTGTTGTGTGCAGAGTTAATTCATTATCCTTTATATATTCAATTTTTTTTTTACTTAAATATATACCATATAAATAAGTTTTGCTGTCAGCTTGTGTTTCCATATTTTCTATAGCTATTTATTTTGAGTAAATGCTTTGAGTTGATCCATAAGGGTGGATCTAAAGATAGTGGGTGTTATTGGCATGTCCTTATGTAGTTAAGGATGCAATATCTCACAGATATTCATATTGTTTTAATTTATTTTTCATGTACATGACCTTAATGATAAAATAGGTGAATGGCACTGCTATAGTTGAAATGTAAGTCTGAAATGTGCTTCATGCTGCATACCCAGAAGTGAGAAAGACCTTACTGATGACCATCACTTTTACCTGTGGAAAGTTTTCAGTAAATATTTCTCATCTTTTCACAGAATTATTGCAGATAGAGACATTTCTATTATCCTAGGGATCAGGAAGGAAAAGCATATACTCTGCAAATATGATCTTGAGTATATCTTGAATTACTCCTCTCTTAATGCTTGAACCCTTAGGGTAATTCACTGTGGACTCTTACCAGTTCATATAATCCACTGCTAATTCTTTGGAATCAAAAATAAAATGTAGACTTGATTCAAGTGTGCATTTCGCACTGTTTTGTATTTTCTTATTGCCTAAAGTGCTATCAGAAGTATCACATAAGCCTGCCAAGTTGGTTGATGTCTGAAATATTTATTTAACATGAGACTTTTTTAAAGCCAAAGCCAGTGCATGGTATTTTGACAACTTTCTGCTAGCATGTTTTATACACATTCTGTGAAGTCACATTAAGATTAATTTATTTTACATGCCATTTAGACCATAACCTGTAAAATTGAAAGAGATGGAAGGAAGAAGTAAAGATTTCATATTTTAGCTAAAGTGACTGACAATGTAATTGACAAAGAAAAGGGATGTGAGATTATACTAGACAAACAGAAATAAAAATTATGGATGAAGAATTTTAGTATCTGAAATTGAATGGGGAAGCAAGCCATCGAAGGTGGCATTTAATGCTCTCCCTTTTTTATTGTTTGGTGTTTTTTTCCTGTTGTTCATGATGTTAGAACAAAGTAACTGAGGCCATTGACAGTCCCCAAAGAGGAGAGTTCTTACTAGTGATTTATGAACAAACTTCCTTCCAAGAAACTGTCAAAACAAAAGTTCCTACAGTTGCTGTGTTAATTGCTCTTCCTCTGCTTTAATTCATGTTGGAACTTCTAAGAGAGAAGCAGTGATTTTGGAAGTGACTAGATCCCTGAAGTCCCACTGAAATATGTTTCTGACTATTTAGACCTTATTTGAGATGGCATTTTTTGCATTCCATGTATCCTTTTGTTGAAAGTAAACTGTATGTGATGGGGACATAATTAAGTCAATACATTTAATGTATGTGTGTATCACAAGGTGGCAAGTAATTGCTTCATGTATGTTTCAAATTGCTGTAAATCATCACTGAGAAGTGCAGTCCTTTCCCTTGAATATGCTCTCCCATCCCTCTCTTGCCTATTCTGGCAGAAACATATGGCCACATAGGGAGGTACATCTGACAACTGAGAATTTAAAATGTATTTAGGAAAAAAGAAATGTGAGTGGTTCAAAGAAGAGTGTTGCTTATCTGAGTGGAAAGAGATTCAGCTTCACATTGCCTAAAAGTCTGATTAGGGCTTTGCCAAACACAAATCTGGTGTCTAAAAGACTATTTCACACTTGAGCAAATGCCCAACCAATATTAATATTTACAAAGCAGAAGGCAACAGCCAGTAATGTGGTTGACAACAGGCTGAAATTCCTGATTGACTTACAAATAAGTATGTCCTTAGAAGAAAGGGGAAGGTGAGAAAGGGAAATGATAATAGATGGCAACCTCAGGGGGACCCCCAGGGAACAAGGAGCTATATCAGGGATAAACAGGGATATAGAAGTCCAACAGCTGTTTTCTCTGAATGTTATCTGAGGATACTAAAATAGAATAGGAAGTAGAACTGAGCCTCTAAAGCCACAAGTTAAGCAGTCATTTAATAATTTGTCCTGTGAATCATGGGAAGGAAATATATCTGAGATGTGTTTCTGTAATGTGAAGATGTAGTGATTGTCTTTCATTTTTGTCACTTGTGCCCTTGTATTGGGTCTGACTGAGGTGGAGTTAATTTCCTCATTGCAGCCCTCAGAGTGTTGTGCTTTGCATCGGTAGCTAGAAAGTTGATAACACACCACTGTTTTGGCTACTGCTGAGCACAGCATCAGTAATGTAACATTCCTCCCTCAATCAAGAGCGAGATCCTAGGAGGGGACACAAACAGGCCAGCTGACCCAAACTAACCAAAGGGGTATTCCATACTATATGACATCAGCTCAGATATAAAAGCAAAGGAGGAGTAAGAGGGACATTCCTTGTTTACGATGGTTGCCTGCTGAGAAACCAGTATGCATGCTGAAGCCCTGTGTCCTGGGAAGTGGACACACGTTGCTTGCTGATGGGAATGAGGAGAAAAGAGAATAAACCTTGTTATTTTCTGCTTCACTTGTGTGCAAGCAAACTCTCGCTTTGGCTTTAGTGAACTGCCTTGTCTCAACCTACAAGTTGCTATCTCTCTTCTTCTCTCCCCTGTCTGTCTGGGAAGGGGAGTGGTAGAGTGGCTTAGTGGGCACCTGGCATCCAGCAAAGGTCAACTCACTACAGCCCTTAATAGAGCTTTAGCAAGTATGCTGTTAGCTGGTTTTTGTTTTTTTCCTTTTGTAACTTAATCCTCCATTTAAGGTGATTTCAAGAAAATGGTTAAGAAAAAAACAGCTTGAAGACATTTTACATCCTTGACACTGAGATTTTCTAGTAGTTCCCAGTATTCTGGGTGTTGAAAGAGTAAGAAGGTGCCTTTGCTTTTAGCTACAAAAGCTAGAGTCGAAGCTGGAAGACTGAGGTCTATGTCAAGGAACCCTCTTCCAGTGATCAGTATTAATGAAATAAACTTTCTACCAGCACCAGTTAGGGGAATGAAGCACCAAAATCTTAAGGGAGTTTACCAGAGCAGCATAATCAGATGTCCCACCTGTGATCGTTCCCCTAACTCTTTTTTTTTTGGTATATTGAGAGTATTTATCACTCTTGACAAATCTTACTAACTTTCAAAGGGCAAATTTATAATTTGGTGGATTTTAATATCATTTTACTCTTTCTTTTAGAGAACTAATAGCATTTTTCATGGGCAGAACAAAATATTTTAGACCTTAACTGATAACCACTCAAAAATAACTAGTCAAAATGGCAAGCTGAGAGCTGAGCATGAACCTACTGTGTGATTTGTAAATGAATGACAGGAACATCTGCCAGATGTTGTCAAGGTGATACTGAAATACAAGCAACTGAGCCTATTCACTGTAGCAAGTGAAGTTATGGAAGAAGCATCATTTTTTATAAAAGCTGTATTCATTTGTCATATATATCAATACATTCATTTCTAATACGTTTTTTTTCCCCCCAAGAATCAGAATTATTTGAAGTACCTACATATTTAGATTTTGAGCAAGGGCAAAATATTGCTACAGGTGGAGAGAGAACAAATCAACCATTCTACATGTTAAATACCTTTTGTGTCAAATTACTTTCATTTTAAAATAACCAAATCACTCCAATCTTATTATCAAACTCAGTCGTACTGCTACTCCTATAATATATGTATTTTATTGCTATTACTCTGATGTTGACAAAGAGTGAATATAGCATATGACTACCACCAAAGAATGTGATGACTTACCTGGATCTTGCTTCAGGAAGAGAATTCTGTACTTCTTCAGTGAGTCACGTTTCTCAAGTAACTTAATATACAAAACATGAAGCATCTGCTGACTCTGGAAGCTTGTGTTGCCTGCTGGGAACTCATCAGATAACTTTACAGTAGTCCTTTAACTGAAGCAGACTTTTTAATTTTGTTTCTAGGATTTTGCAGATGATGTGCAATCTGTTTGCTAAAATGTGTTCTCTTCAAGAGTAATCAAACAGGTTGACATCTTTGGCTGCAAAGTATTGATCTAGTGATATAATCCTGAAATGGATAAAATCTGTCATGGATAATAGACAGTGGGTAGATATTGGCAGTATTGGTGGTTTCCTGACTTTTAATCTTTTCATATTGATTCATCTCGTATATTATCTATTCCAAAATTTTCATTTTCTTCTCATATATCCAACAGTACCTTAATGCTGTAGTCATCTCTAACTTCACAAAATAAAAATACCATCTTCAATATTTCCCTCTGTTTGTAGTTGGATATGAAAACTACTGGCCTTTTCTGTCATCTTTAGCTTCTCTATTTAGAAAAGACACTAGAAGTATTTAAGATAATATATGTTAAAAAGCTGTGGACTCTTCATTGGTTTTACTGGGATGCAACAAATTGCTCATGTCAGAATTTCACTTTGTCTCTCCTCTCTAAGTACTGTTTGGCCTAGCACAAAACTCAGCTAGTAAAGTAACAAATGAAAAGAACACGAGTTGGCTATTTGTTCAAAAGAAGATTCAGGTGAAATATCTAATGAATTCAAGCTGGGAGCAAATGGTTTATGTATATCTTCTGTCATTTCAAATAACAAAAATAGTTCTCTCCCTATCTGTTAATTAGGCTTTTAATGTCATTAATAATGGTAATATTTAAAATACAGCTTGACTGGAAAGAAGCAACAAAATTTTCCTCATTGATTTATTTCGTTCATTCTACTGTACCCTTTCTAGAAGTTACTTTAGCATCAGGTGGTAGCAAATGTGACAGAAAAATATTTTTATGATGTTGTGTTCTTTTCTTTTTGCTTTTGAGACAAAGTACTTATCACTTACAGGCATGCGGTCCTAATCTGAAAGATGAATTGGTTCATTCACTTCAAGTACCACATAACCACTCACACACCATCGAGTTTAACACTATTAAAGGGTAATTTCCCCAGTGGGAGCTATGCCAAATACAGCTGCTGTTGCTACAGTGTGTCTTTTTATCTTTCCATGGCAGGTAAGGAGGCTTAAATAAAAGGCTTCATCAAGAGTGCAATCACAGACACATTCTTCCTATTAAAATATCCATGAAATACCAAATAAACACTCCTAAAAATTTTAATACTCTGAAACAATACTAAGAAGACTTCAGTGTACAGTTGACACTTGGAAATTTTATGATGGAATCAAAGCATGTGAGATGGGGTTGGCAGTAGAGGACAGAAAATATTATAGGAAAATTTGCACGTCCTGTTAAATTCTGAATAGACCAAAACAGTTCTAAATAATCAGAGTATATTTTGCCTTCATCTTTCATAATCATCATGATTAAAAAAAAATTTCTCATAATTTCTTTAATTGGTAAGCAATGATTCATTGAACACCTTATTATTGTAGGTTCTATAGTCTATCAAACCTGATAATTAAGCCTATGGTGAAGTTTTTTTAGAACATAGTATTAGTGGGTTCTTGGTCAAATATTTGGGGGCTAAATTGTTATCTGCAGTAATTTTGCTTCATCTAAAGATGAATTGTCTAGGGATGCCAATAAAAACATGCTTTTTGAGTAAAGTACTGAAAAGTTATAGAAATAATTCTAACTTCCATTTTTTTCCTTTTTTTTTTCTTATGTCTAAAATCCTGTGAAAGACTTTCTAAACAGCATTAGTGGAGATAGATAGATAGATAGATAGATAGATAGATAGATGGATGGATTAGATAGATAGAGTAGTTCCTTTATTTGAAGTTTACAAGGTGCATGACAAAAGTACACGCACATACGTCAGTCAGATATATACAGTTTTTATAACTTTCAGTAATTAACATATTTGATAATTACAACCAACCCATGGTACCATTTTTCCTGGTGCCCACCCTCAGAATTCCTCAGACCTGCCCCTTGGAGCCCCTACAAGGGCTCTGAGCTGACTCTCCTGTTTTGACTACAAGCTATCTTATTGTCTCAGTTGGAGATCTTGCAGGTGTTCTTCCAAACAGACTGTGCTTGATAATGTGTGTCTAACAGAAGTTCAGGAATGTGTGAGAAAGTGCTCAGCAGCTTCCAAATATCACCTAAAACGTGAGAGACTGAGGAAAATTTATTCAATTTATATAATGCTATGAAAATGTACAAAATACACATTAAAATCCTTAGGCATTATTTTCATTAAGAAGAGACAGTATTTTTCACCCTTTCTGTTTTCACCATTAAATTGCATTCCTCCTAAGATAATTTTTTTGTATTCACGCTAGAATGAACAGGCTTTACTGTTGAAATAATTTCGTGGAACTTAATGTCACAAAGTGTGTTGCCTTTGACTTAAATGAGGTCAACATTTAAGTCTTAAAACTTTCTTTTTTTTTAAATTAATGCAGTTTTGGACTCAGGCTCATTGCTCAGAATCAGCTTATCAGTGAAGTCAAACGGATTTACATGCCCTGTAGATATGAATTTGAGGTTTTGCCAGAGCATAGAGCATGTTTACAAAACTGTTTTAATAAAATGTGAATAACCTAGATGCTATTCTTCATGTCAAAGAAGCCCTGCTGAGATTCACAAGCCTCTCTGTGGCAGTCTCATTTGCCAGCCAACTTGCTTGGCTTTCTTAAATCATGCAAAATTCAGGTTCTGTTCAAAGTATGTCAACAGTGCTGGCCTTTTACCCAAGAGTTCACAACTTAGCACAGTAATAAATCAAAGTCTCACAGATACTAATTCTCTCTTGTGCCTGGGGGAAGTTAACTTGCTTCTTCCAAATGAATATTTTACCCTGAAGTAATCGAAAGTGAAAGGGACATTCTTCTCATTTTTTGAAGCTATTCTACTTTACAGTGACTAAACCAAGCCCCAGTTGGAGCAAAGAACGTGAGAGTGTGAGGATTTGGCTATCCATAGCAATTCATCACTCATCTCAAAGGAGGAAGGAAATAAGAAAGGCTGAATTTCAATCCTCCTTTCTGAAAAATACTTTGCTATTATATACTAAACATTCTTTGGATCAGGCCTTTAATTCAAAAAGTTGTTTTTAATTTTTTTTGTACCAGATGAGACCCAAACTGGAAATGGAATATATATATATATTTTTTTATTTTTTTTNNNNTAATCTATATTATATATTATTAAATATTTGTCACATTACATATTTAGTTATTGCAATTGTTTGTTTGGAAAGTTCATCATAGATAAAATTCATCCATGGGCAGAGGACGGCAGTACTACATGCCACTTTAATCATGTGTAGGCCTCCATTTTAGCCTTAAAATAGAGATTTTGTGGGCCATGGCCTTCCTTCTCCCCTCCTGTCTCCATACCCCATAACTAAGTCAGATGTAAATTGCAATAACTAAAATTAGGTGAAAAGTTTTCTTGACAAGCTGTAGGGAGTTAAATTCACATAAACTCTCACTGCTAGATACAAGCAATGGACTTAGCTTGATTTTTGTACTACATTAAATAGGACAGAGTGCAATGGTCAGGAAGTACCTTGTAAATTTGCCTTGTAAATAAAGCTGCAGTTTGAACCTACAGCTCTAGTGGTAGGAGGCAAACTGAATCCTGTGCTGGTCTCACGGAGTGAATTATTGTGTTGAGCTGAGCTCTAAGGACAGGATTTTCTTCTAAAACTGAAAATACCATTAATATGCCGCTGAAAATGTCAGGGGCTTAGAGCTATCCTTTTATAGCTCTTAAAAATAATCTTTTTTATAAATAAAGTGAAATTAGACATTAAAGGTAATCATTTTACCACTGAAGTGTGATATTAACTACTCAAACTTCTGGTAATGAAACTGTTCCCACAGTAGCCATAACTTGTCATCAGATTTCACAGGTGACTTCTCTCTAAGTATCGAGTTTAGTGTAATACTTCCAGTCTTGGTGGAAGGTAATAAAAACCCTAGATATGTTAGATAGATAAGTCCATCCTAATGTGAGATTTTCTGAGTATTTTTTTAATGATTGTATATTAATTATACTTAATTTTGCTTAGATTCTTGAGATTAAATTATAAAACACAAAAGGTTTCATCTTATATTCACTCTGTATAGAATGTAATTTTAAAATAGCAGATAGAGGAGAAGATCATTCAGTGGTTTAATATATTTGTGTTCTAGAGTAAAGGTTTTCTGTAGCCTGTAAAAATAAGTACTTTTCACTATACAAAAAAATGTGGGGAAAATTGCATTTCACATAAAATCATGTGCAAATCATGTAATGTCAATATTCTCAAGCATGCAAAAATTATGACTCAAACTGCTAATAAAATTGTTGGATTAGAGATCATTTCTTCTGTAGGTACAAATAAAAATAACCCTTACTGTGTTATGCTTCTGAACTATCCAATAAAATCAGTCAGTTTAAAACCCTATGCCCTCCGATTTTTGGGTTTGTTTTTTTTGGGTTTTTTTGGTTTTTTTTTGTTCTTTTGTTTTTTTGTTTGTTTGTTTGTTTGTTTGTTTTGTTTTGTTTTTGGTTTTTGTTTTTGTTTTTGTTTTTTTTAAGAAATCAATTAGAAACATGGGATTTTTTCACTGTTTTCAGTATTTTACATCAAAGCTTTATTAAAAATTTTGCTGCATTTTTAATGATATTCTTTAAAGACAAAACATTCTTGAATATGTTTTTTTAAGTTCTCAATAAATATAAAGTACTTACTAAATTATTTTTTACTTATGCAAGAATTCATTTTGTTAATATCAGTTCAAAGGAACTGATATAATTAATTGGATTATTTCAGTAGCTCCTCAGTAGACTCTCTAGTAGAGCTGGGGTTTGGGTTTTTAAGTACATTTGAACAAAGAGGAGATTATAAAGATAAAATACTTCAAAGAACTTTTTTTCTGCTAAAATTACATCATAGGAAGACTCAAGATTTGGAGCTCTTGGCTTGATGTTTTTAAATTTGTTTAGGGTTTTATTTAATCAACAAGCAGGTTTTATTTTATAGTGCTGGCAAGGAGATCGATAAAACTCAAATCATTTCACTTTTTTCATGCTTATTTTCTGAAACAACAGTAAAAGATAGCATCTCTCTAATTCTATTTGTGATTGAAGTACTGCATATTGAACATATTTTATATTTTTTTTCCAGATGGTTGTTTTTATACCAACTTCAACTCTTATGTACATGTCTTGCATCCAGCTATAGCTGTGGCACTCCAGTGCAAAGATTTTCCATTCTTCATGTCTACACAGTAGTTACTAAAATAGCCAATTGCAGCAATCTATGCATATGTTCACAGCTTCTTTTACATTCTGCAGTAAAAATAAACTGCATTATAAACAAAGAAATTATTTTTGAGGCACTGTAGGAATGAAATAGCTGAGTTGAGGAAGTTAATTCATGCATCTGACACTGTGCATACAAGAAATCAGGCATTTGACCTACAGAGAGAGGAGAGAATCATAGAATCAGATAATTCTTTAGGTTGAAAGTCCAACCCCACCCTGCAATGAGCAAGGACATCTTTACCTAGATCAGGTTGCTGAGACCCCCATCTAGTCTGACCTTGAATGTTTCCAGGGATGGAGCATCCACCACCTCTCTGAGCAACCTGCTCCAGTGCCTCACCACCCTCTTTGCAAAAGCTTTCTGTATATCCAGTCTAAATCTTCTATTTCATCTTCTTCTACATCATTGATGGAGACATCCCAGTACAGACCCTTGAGGGGCTCCACTTGTCACTGATGCCCATTTGGATATTGAGCAATTGAGCACTGCCCTTCAGATGCAACTGTCCAATCAACTGCTTATCCACCAAACAGCCCACCAATCAAATCTGTTTCTCTCCAATTTAGGGAGAAGGAAGTTGTAGGGGTCCATGGCAAAAACCTTAGAGAAGGCTACCTAGATGATGTCCACGGTTCTTCCTTTTGTCCACTGATACAGTCAGTTCATTATAGAATGCTTCTAGGTTGGTCAGGCTGGATTTTCTCTCACTGAAATCTGATTATGGAGCATTCAGGTTAATTGGATTTGAACACGGTTTCCTTCATTTCAAGGCTGTTGTACTAATATATAAAAAAATACATGTATACAAAAATTTAAATATAGATGAACAGAATGTCATTATTTTATACTTTCAATGTGTCCTGTGTGTGTTTTTTTTTTCCCTGATGCAGGAGAGAGAGCTAAAAAAAACCCTTCAAATAGTTATTCAAGCTGCACTTTATCTGCAGCAATTTATACAATGTTTATTTGACTTCTAGAAGTATGTGGGTACAATTTTCAACCAACAGTTTTTTTGCTGGTGGATAGTTTGCTGTGGTATTTGCCATATTCTGTTCATATTCTGTTGCTGACTGGTGTTCTGTTTCTCAGTTAGTGTTTGACAAGGAATTCAGAGAGGACTTCTGGGTTTTGTGTTGGTTGTCATAACTGGTAGAAGCAGATCTTCAGAGAATTAAGTTTATAAGTTTCTACATGATTTTCTATGCATATTTTGTAGCAATTTAGAGTTATTCTTTTATCAGTCCATTCTGTCATGAAATGCTGGCTAAAATCTGTGCAAGACATTTGGGATGATGGTGTTTGTTTTCCCAAGTCACCATTCTGCCTGATAGGACCCTGCTTTCCTGGAGATGGCTGAAAACCTGCCTGCCCGTGGGAAGCAGTGAATGAATTCCTAGGTTTGCTTCTTGCATGTGTGCTTTTGCTTTTCCTATTAAGCTGTCTTTATCTCAACCTGCAAGTTTTCTAGCTTCTGTTTTCTGATTTTCTCCCCAGTCCTGCTGGTAGGGGAGTGAGGGAGCAGCTGTGTGGAGCTTGGTTTGCTTAGTGGGGTTAAACCAGGGCACTACCGTAGTAGAGGTGGTGAGTAAGCCCACACGAAGGACCAGCTCAACTTTCTAAGAGAGATACAGCCTTTTAAAGAGCATTAAATCAAAAAGAACAGGGAAGGTTGATGTGAACTGCAACTGCCTGGAAGAGAAGTGCTACCTGGGAGCTATGTGGAGAACTGAGCAGTAGAGAGGGCAACTGGAAATATCTTTGTAGAGGAGAGTAAATTGGAGAGGACCAAGATGCAGTGACTCACTTTCAGCTTCTCTAAGATGAGAAACTAGCAGCAGGTGGGAGATCTCATAAGGGCAGGAGCAGGAGAGACAAGTTGTAAATCAGTGACTTTTTTTCTTTTTTTAGTATATGTGGAATTGGCAGTGTCACGTTAACAGTCAGACTTGATCATCTTAAAAGTCTTTCCCAACATACATGCACAGTGGAGCAAAAATGCTTTCTCTGAGTTTTCAAGAATTATTCTACAGTTCTGGAAAATGAGTAGTTTCAGGTATGCACAGTGGAGCAAAAATGCTTTCTCTGAGTTTTCAAGAATTATTCTACAGTTCTGGAAAATGAGTAGTTTCAGGTAGACTGAACTGTTTGAATATCCTTAGTGTTTTTCTGAAATGGCTGAGGTGGTACACTGGAGAGTGTGACAGCATAGAGGGCAATAAGGAGATGTTTTCTGAATTAGAAATGTAGATAAATTTATAATTCCTGATGTTGAAAATTAAACAAATCTTTTGAGGATTCTTTCTTATGTATTTAAAAAGTCTTTTGGGTTTCAGCAGGCAGAAAATATTGTGGAAAAAAACTCTCCTCAAGCAGAACTGTTGCTTCTGTTAATATCACACTACTGAGAAAGCAGTGAAGAGACATATAAAGAATTCTTTGTGAGGGAGGATTTGTTAATTTTTAAAAAGAGAGGTGTGGGAGAAACTTGTGTTTGTATTAAAGTCATTCTGAATTTAGGCGATTCAGTGAAGCATACAGAGCTCAGAGCTGTAAGGTACTGAACCTCAGGGCTGTGATCCAAAAAAAAAAAAAAAAAAAAAGAAGCCTGCCTATTGTCACACTTCTGAATAATCTTATAACAGAAGTGGATTTTTTTTGTATTCTTGAATGTGTATTTCAGTACTTTTTTGAAATAGATCATTGCAAGTTTGAGCCCATGAGAAGCAAGGGCCACCGACAGAATTAAGTATAATGATACCAAGAAGAAATGATATCTTGATGTATGAAGTTACAGAA
>VXAU01000113.1:365259-452159 GCA_013399695.1 Formicarius rufipectus | reverse complement strand
TCTTTTTTTTTTCTCCCCCAGCTCTTCACTTTGTTATGTACAGGAATTCTACCATGGGAACCTGTGCCATTTATTGTCCTTCAGTGGAGTTGGTCAGTACACTAAAATTCCACTCTATTTGAAAATTACGATATTAAAGCATAATGTTTTTCTGGAAAAAAAAAAAAAAGGTCAAAATACTGACATTTGTCTATCTTCACTTAGAATCATTAAGAATCATTAAAGGGTTTGAGTTTGACAGGACCTTTTAAAGGTTATCTTGTCCAGTCCTCCTGCCATGATCACAGTCATCTTCAACTAGATCCGGTTGCTCCAAGACCTGTTCCAGTGTCTCACCACCCTCATAATAAAAAATATCTTCCTCATACCTTGTCTGAAATTATCCTCTCTAGTTTAAAACCATTAACCTTTTTTGTATCACAAGCCCTACTGAAAAGTTTGTCTGCATCATTCTTAAAATTGCGTAATTTTATATTTTCATATTTTCAGATCTCTCCTGTTTAGAGGGAATGATGTTGTGAGGACTCNTTTTTTTTTTTTTTTTTTTGAGTCTTTTTTTTTTCTCCCCCAGCTCTTCACTTTGTTATGTACAGGAATTCTACCATGGGAACCTGTGCCATTTATAGTCCTTCAGTGGAGTTGGTCAGTACACTAAAATTCCACTCTATTTGAAACTTACGATATTAAAGCATAATGTTTTTCTGGAAAAAAAAAAAAAAGGTCAAAATACTGACATTTGTCTATCTTCACTTAGAATCATTAAGAATCATTAAAGGGTTTGAGTTTGACAGGACCTTTTAAAGGTTATCTTGTCCAGTCCTCCTGCCATGATCACAGTCATCTTCAACTAGATCCGGTTGCTCCAAGACCTGTTCCAGTGTCTCACCACCCTCATAATAAAAAATATCTTCCTCATACCTTGTCTGAAATTATCCTCTCTAGTTTAAAACCATTAACCTTTTTTGTATCACAAGCCCTACTGAAAAGTTTGTCTGCATCATTCTTAAAATTGCGTAATTTTATATTTTCATATTTTCAGATCTCTCCTGTTTAGAGGGAATGATGTTGTGAGGACTCTGTCAAAGGCCTTACAGAAGTGCAGAGAGATCTGTGGCTTTTCCCTTGTCCACTGATTTAGTCAATCCATCATAGAGGGCCACTAGGTTGAGCAAGAAAGACTTTTTCTTAGTGAAGCTATGCTGGTGTATTAAATCACTTCCATGTCCTCCATGTACCTTAGCATAGCTTCTAGAAGGATCTGTTCCATGATCTTCCCAGGTACAGACATTGGCACCCTCCATGGTCCTCCTTTCTGCCCTTTTTAAAGATGGGTGCAAATTTGATTTAGTGTTGTTAAAGACCGGGTAGTTTTTAGACATTAGAATAAATTATAACTGATAATTGCTTTGATAAAATCTATTAAAAAAATAAATTAAAAATGTGAAGAGGTAATAGAACATGTAAATGTAGCCTTTTCTCAGAAGGAATTCTTATAAAGTAGTTGTTTTTAAAAAATTACATTATTTTCCAGAATTTTTTTTCTAAATCAACAGAGTCTCTTAAGTTAGCTCTTACTGGGAATTTAACATGGAATACATAGCCCTGTATTTATATTTTTCATCTGAGTTTAATTCTTAATATATTCAGAAATATAGAATGCTCTATTCCAGATTATATTTAAAGCCTTGGGACCGATAAAAATAAAATCTTCCTTAACAAGTAGTCTTCCAGCTAATATATCACGAGCATAATGAATGAGAATCTGATGCAAAAATAATGTTAGTATTACCCTTGTTTATTCAGTAGAAAAGTGAATTTTAATGCCTTGTCATAGATGTTACATGCACCAATTTTACATACTTATTCTAGATGAACAGGTGAGGTATAGAGATACAGTTTTGTCATACAATGATGTTTACACCTGTAAAACCACCTGTAAAATGTGTGAACAAAGATCAGAACCATGTGCTGGACTAGTTTGTTGCTGAAAGATTATTTGAAAATCCTTCTTCCAATAACAAAAATTTATAAGTCTTAGAATAATTGAACTTAATTCTGAAATTGAATTTTAGAATTCCCTTTGTTTTCCTTTGAATGAATGAAAAAAAAAGTCAAATTGTATAAAAAGCATAATTTTGTGGCCTCTTTTAAGAAAATGCTTTAGCAAAATCATTTGACTTGCTAATGCTGTCTTTGTTCAAGTAATGATATTCAAATACATACTTCCTACTGGAGGTGGAAAACCCAATTTAGTACTGTTGGTAACAAGGGGGCAATGTTGGGCTCCCTGTGCAAGTGACTCATGTCCTGAACCAAGCTCTTTGGGATGCTCAGAAATTATTAAACCTCCAGGGTATTTTTGCAGGATCACACCACTAGCATGGTTCACCATAAAAATAGCACTCACACATTACCTCAACTTATATATTACAGGCCAGCAAGCAGTTTCTTCTTTTCCAGGGTCTGTTATCAGTGATTTTCAGCCTGCTTCTTATTTCCACTCTACCCCTCTCTTTTCCATTGTTATCATGAACATTATACAGTCACTTTTATTTAACAGCTTATCTGTTCC
Source organism: Formicarius rufipectus (assembly GCA_013399695.1). Lineage (NCBI taxonomy): Eukaryota > Metazoa > Chordata > Aves > Passeriformes > Formicariidae > Formicarius > Formicarius rufipectus. Next base: position 449,587 of record VXAU01000113.1, on the reverse strand, counting down.
TTGCTTGAAGACACATATTTAATTTCAGAAGAGTCTAGACTACACTCAAAAATGATGGGGGAAGCTGGACACACTGACAATGTTGCTGATTTTAATAACTTCAGCATTACTGGCAAGAAGATGCCATAAAGCAGAAGCTGGGAGGCAAAGTCATGTTGCACTACAGCTCATGCTCTCTGTGAGACTGTCAAGTTCCAGATCCCTTAAGCACTGACCAATCCCCCAGTGAAGCAAGCCACAGAGCCATTATTCACTGATAAATGAACAGCTGATATTGTCAGCATCCAGTTGGACACCTACACCTGCTGTGTTGGTACTGCAGCTAAATTGCACATCCCAGTTCAGAGATGGTGATGCTGGGCTGCACAGGGCTAGTGCAGGTGAGGGCTGTAAGAGCCATACTCTTCACACAGTACACCTTTTCATGGGTATATATGGCTAATTGCAGGCTGCTGTAAGTGGATACTTGCCTTCATAACACCCTGCATTTCTATCTGAACTGGGATTGTTGTTTTATTCTGCTGGATCATCACTGTTTGCACAGAACACAGCTGTACCGTGGGACCGAATTCCAGCATTTTTACATGCAGATTCCCAACAGAAGATGGCAATCCCTTCTGCTTTATCACACTGTTCTTTCTTTGAAATTGGGCTCATGACAGCATGAAATGGAGTAGTGAGAAAACAAAGTACAAATGGTGCCCAGAAGAGAAACTCGGCACTGACTGTGTTCCCATCTGTTTGGAGCCTGGCACCCTGGCAATCCTCATCTGCAGGCATTAGGTTGTGTAACACACATTGGGGAAAAACACAAAGGAACCCAATGCAGTTAGCAATGAATATAAGAAGAAAAGTATTTGACAACTTTTTCCTTCCCTAAAGACTCCTCCTGTTCTTACTGGGTATCTATTTTCCTCAGATAATAAGGAAAAGAAATTGTGAAAAACAGTAGTCGACCATATGGAGATAGTGGAAATATCCATGCCTCTGTGTTGCACTGCCTTTGAAAATTTCTGTTTCTTCACATTACTTGACGTTTCTTTAGATACAGAAAATGTAGGAATAGCTCATCGGGATTAGTTCTGAGACTCCAGATCCTCCCTACAGATGAAGTTCTAGCACTGAGCATGTTAAGGGTTTCAATTACAATGCAGTGTAATTTTTAGAAGAAAGTCATCCCAGAGCAGATGAGTACTACTAACAAGAAGTAAATTAAATTAACATAAAAGGAAGGGCAATTGTAAATGGGCAATAAATAATCTTTCCAGATCCCAAAGCAACATTTGTTTCTGAAATCCTATCACTTTACCTACTATCTGCTTAACTTGCATGCAATACATTAATTTAATACTGATAATTGATAAAGTGCTACAAACATAGATTCCTGCTGATATATTGCTGAAAGATAGTTTTCTTCATAAATTTATACTGTACATAGTAAATGGAAAGTTTTGACAGCAGGCAACACCTGACAGAATATTTTTCATCCCTACTGGATTGCTAGTTTGGCCTAGGAGGAACTGTGAAAACCATCAATCAATGACCCTTAAAAGCTTTTCCCCCCTGTTTCTCTTCCTATTTAGATGAATTGTGTGTTTCACATGGTGTAATTTTTGTGTCAAAGGTAGCATTAGATTCAATGCAGCACAAAATAGTCACTGACACTTTGGCCCTGAATTGTTCTGATTTATACCTACCCTTGATTTAAATTACATTAGTAAGCTTCTGACATCAGCAGTTGAGATGACTGCTGAATGATTGAACACCTGCCATGCAGTTGAGAAATGTGCTTAAAGAAGATAGGGTTAAATCCATGCCAGTGTGGATTTGGAGGCATTGCAAAGGACTGAAAGCCTCAGCCCCTCCAGGACGTGACATGTGATGCTTCCATCTCTCGACAGGGAGGGATGGGGAGGCCTTGCATGTCTTTTGCCAAGGGAAAAAGGGAAAGCTTGATTTCACTGTCTTGAAGAACTAAGATGGGGAAAAACAGTTACTCTTTCACAGGTTTTATGATGCTAGTCCTGAATGTCCTTATGAAAAAATTAAACCTCACCCTCTTGGTCCCTGATGAGAAAGTACGCTTGGCTTATATTTTTGTCACTACAGTCCCTAAATTTATGTCAATAATTACATGGGACTTTCCTGGCAAGTTAAGGACTGTTTTTTCAAGTATGTCTCATGACTCCCCTTGAACTTCGTCCAACTATTCAAGACTGTTTTGGGACACAGAATGCACATATTCTAGTTTTAGGCAGTAATGAAAGGACAGAGGTAAAAGAAAAAAGTTATTCCCTTTTTGCACTGCGATGGGATGTTTCTCTATATGTGATTCATTATTGGTTTTTTTGTTTTTACATTCCAAACTTATGTCACTTTTTTTAGGTTTCTTACTTTTTTTTTTAAACATCACTTTTCCCTTGTTATTTCAGTCCTCTGGAAATATACACTCCAGATTTTCAATTATTTATAACCAGACCACTTTCTTCAAATGTTCAGTCATATTTTACCTTTCTCTATGCTTCTAATTACTCTTCTAATTACTCTTTTATTTTTTCTTTTTCTTTTTTTTTTTTTTTTAACTGAAATTCATCAACATCCCACTTGCTTTAACTTAGATAATTAGAGAAGCTGGCAAACAAAACATAGAGAGATTTTTAAAGGCACACAGAAAGATCCCTGATTCCCTGTGGCATTAACTGAAACTTGGGCATATAACTGTTTTTTTCTTTACTGCCTCTGAAAACACTCATGTTAGCTCTGCAGTGATCCCTATGCCCTTCCCTTCATCTGAATAAGACCTGTCTATCATCTTTAAGTACAGCTTCCCACTTCCACTCCAAGTCAATTTGAATTAATTTTACAAGTAAGGTTTCTTGACATTGAAATCAGGAATTATTATGCTGCCCCATTCCTTTCATCCACTAATTCTGTAGTGTGTATGAAAGGAATAATCAATCAAGTTTGTCTGACAAGAGCTTTTTTTTTAATACTCGTAGTGAGTCTGTCTTGTTCCCACACCAGGGTAAACAGCAATTGCCTGAGCCAATCTGTGATAGGCATCTCAGCAGGAGTGAAGTAATGGTGCTGCACTATTGGGTACAGAAATGAGAATTCTGATACATACAAGCTTCCAATAAATTAGCTGTACATCAGTGTTTCTGAAAGCCTTCAGAAGTTTTCCAAAGTCTTCTGTGTCTCTCTGTAAGTCTTCACACACATTGAAGCTGACAGGGGGGGAATAGAGGGAAATTAGATCAGGAACAAGACAAAAAAGCTTCCATGGCTTTGAAAGTTATTTGAGTGGATTTCTCCAATCTTCAAGTACCTGGGGAACAGTGGAATCTTTAGGTATTTTAAATGCATCATCCTCACATGATTACCCTAATGATCTACTGATGGTTATCCTGTGGACTGAGGCTCATGGATTATTGAATAGTTCCTAGCTTGTGTTCAGGGGCTGAGACTTCATAGCAGCCATCAAGGGCCTCATCTTCAGAATGCATCTGTATCCCGCCTTAGAAAGCATAGCTGTAAATTCATAGATCATGATATAACAGTGGTGCAAGTGCAATGTATTACTCCAATGAATTATGTTTTTTGGATGTGTGCCCCATCCCATCATTATCTTGACTGCAGAAAATCTCAGTACAACTGCCATATTATGCAGGATCGGTGTCCAGAATTATCATATCTTGCATTTACTGTAATCATTAAAGGATTAAAGGATTATTTTTCACTGGTAAGTTACCAGGGTTTTAAGCTGTCACATTCTTAGGCAATTATCTGGTTGATACTTCCTCACAGGTCTGAAGATGTGTTATTTTCTGCTGGTTCCTCAGTCATCCATGGATATTCAGTAAGAATGATTATTGATGCAGTAGGTGTGTGCTGATTTACTTAATACCACAAAATGCCTGTCATGATTCACTTTTGTATTTATTTTGCATAAGATGCATGTTTAGTGTTGTACAGTTAAGCATAAAGACTTGTCTCCTGCCCCAGGACAATTGAATGTGGCAAAACAAGAACTGGGACCACTGAAATGAATGTAACAAAATGCAAAGAGATTGTAATTCCTATTAGTATTCCTTAGAATGGTTCTGTTTAAATTTTATTACAGTGTGGGGTATGATCACAGTCTCTTCATTTGTTTTTAAATCAGTGAAGCCTCTTGTGAGTTAAATCAAGTCATGTCTAGACTGTGCTTTTCTGCACCAAATCTTCCTAATTACCCATTTTCCTCTTTGACACCTTCATATTTTTAAGACTTATCATATTTCTTTGCTCTATTGTTTGCTCGTCAACTGTGTGATAAACTAACTTAGAAATTTTATCAGGAAAATAGAAAATAGGAAAAAAAAAAAAAAAACAAAAAACAAAAAACCCCCAAACATTTACATACAGCCTATTCCCATACTGAACATCCTGGTTGGTGTGTGATAGCTGAGAAGTTTTATCATATGCCACTAAGCAGGAAAGCTCCTAAATGGAATGAGACAGTTTTTCGTAGGACTCTACTGTTTAAGTAAGACCCTGTGGTTTGTCAAAGGTCTGTTGATATGAATGGTCTACTTGTCCCTGGGTATCCAGTTGCAGGACTAATACTTTAAGATTGAGTCCTTAAGTTTACCATCTGTTCAAGGGCTGGCAGTGCAGAAAAGTATCCTGATGCAACTGGTAGCCATGGGATCTTACCTCAGGGAAGAGGGGTGGATGGAAGAGCACAATGTTCCTCAGAAAGACTGGTTAAACAATTTAAAAAAAGAACCTACAAGTTCAGCTAACCTGTAAGAATGCAGACCCAGACCTTTCCAGAGACTCCAAAAAAAATCTTAATGCCACATGGCTAAGTTCTCCAGGTAAGCCCATCCACCAGGCAGAAGAATTGGGGTATGTTGCTGGAGGGCACTTTTCTGTTCCCTGACCCCAACACACATTTCATCCAAAGTTCCTCAAAGGCAAACCTGAAAAGGATTTGCCCAGATTCTGTGGAAGGCACCTGTCTTAAACAATTTGTTGGCCCATTACTGCTATTAATTATTGGGACATTTAAATTAGCAACTCCATTTATATTATCCAAGTGCAATGCTGCATCAAAGAAAAGTTACATTCTCCTCCTTGCAGAATCACCTTATCTGTACCTTCTGTGCTGTTCTGGATGCAGTCTAGGTAGGAAAACAAGCTTTTTTTTTTTCTTTTTTTTTTAAAATTTTATTTTGAAAGAGATAACTATTTCTGGCAGTGGTAGAGTGTATTCTCTCTAAGACTTCACAGCAAATTCCTATTTTATTTCTACTTTCTCAAGCTCTAACTCCTGCACTGAACAGCATTGATAAAAGCATTGCTCCCACCTGGAGCAGTTTATTGGACACCACCGAAGGAGGGAGAGCATCTACTTCTGCTTTTCCCATCACAGGAGAAAGTAGTTATAGCCTTAACCTCCTCTCAGTCTCCAATGTCTTAAAAGTCTGAATTATGCCAACTGCACAGTCTGTGGATTCAGCATGGAATTTAGGTTATTTGTTTACTGGTTTGTGGGTTTTTTCCCTCTGTAAGCTTTCTTCTAGAGACACCAGCTGCAAATCTGGGCTGGCAGCCAACTTTGTCTCTCCTTGAATAAAAATAAGATAAAGCTGGTGGGAAGTGTGGAGAGGGCAACGGAAGATCACACAGCAACTTATGCCAACCACGCAATGCACCCCCAAGATGCAGCGAGCTGTGAGGTGCTGCCCCTGAGGAGGAACCTTACGTAACATTCATACTGATGCAGGCATCTGCAGATGGATGGCCCCTCACCAAGCAGAGCCCAAGTGGAGATGACAATAAGCTGATCTTGACTTTTCCTGAACTTGCAAGACACAGGGCTGCAGGAGGAGAGGGTTTGCAACCCCCTGCACTAGCTGGATCTAGGCTCTCCCTGCCTGCCACAAATGAGACAGTGGCCCTGGAAGGTCCTGGAGGGAGCAGAAACAGGTACAGTGTGCTCAGAGAACATGATTTTCCTAGGCTGAGGTGGGAATCATCAGTGGATTACCTGTGGGGAAGATAGGAGCACCTTTGTTTCATTTGGTAGAGGTTGTGAAAGGCAACTTGAGGCTGGAGTCAAGGGCATTAAAGTAAGCAATGACTGTGCAGTAAGGGGATGATGAGAGTGGAATGCGAAGCAAACTCTCATTTCTTCCCTTGCAAGCTGGGTAGGGTACAAACGTGTCTTCTGAAGGAAATTAAGTTGAATAGTAGGGAAATGAAGGGAGGCATTTCTGAGTTCTGCCAACCTTGTCTGACCCAGAAAACTTTCTTATTAATACACCCTTTCACTGAACTGAAAACTGCTGGAAGAGCTGGGGTCTGTTCCTGTCAACAAGGACTGTGGTTGTAACTATTTGATGTGTACTCATGTTGCATCATTTGGATATGTAGGAGATGATGAATGGACAGACACCTGAAAGTTTAGGCAGCAAGTGAGGTACAAATTAACCAAAGTTTGGGATGCCTGAATTGTAAGCAAAGCTGCCAGTCTGCCTCTTTATGAGTCACTCTCCATGGGCTGTTGTCCTGACTTCTGTCAATCTCCATCCCCAGGGAGGTGCACACTGCCCAGGGCAGGGGCTGTCCTGCTACCTGGCTGAGATAGTGGGACTGGTCCTGGCTGCCCATTCCTGTTATGTTACTCCACAGGGAACCACCATGAGCCCTGACAATGTATATACAATGTGTATGCATGCAGCAGCTGTTCAGCTAGATAAAATCTTAAGAGGAAAAATGAGATTGGAATAAGAAAGTAGTAAAAACAAATAGAGGAATAATCCAAAAAATGCAGGAGCAGCAAAAATGTCTGTCATCACACTTGTGGTTGATTAGAAGTAATCACTTTCCTGTAATTTTTCTGTATTTTTCAGATGAAGGAATAGAAGCTGTGAAAATACCTGCCTTGGACAGTTCTGTTCACTGCTCATTTCTCCTTTCTTGCATTTGAAATAGCTCATAATTTTTTTATGAGGGACAAAAAGGTTATGCACTTAAACTAATACAAGACAGGAATGAAGCTGTAACTCTGTGTGGAAGCAATAACCCACAAAATATAGTCCTTCTTCCAGAATACAAGAGTCCAGGGGATGATGAAATGTCCGGGTGCTTCTGGAAATATCTGCTTGTCAGAGAAACAAAAAACATAACTGCATTCTCTGCCCCCCTCCCCCTTCAATTTATGTAACTGCTAGGACTGACTTTCAAAAACAATGGAGCTGGTAGAAATAAAAATATGAGCCTTAAAAAGTCTTATCATCAGAATAGAGTTTGGCATGTCCCTAGGGTTATGGTGGAAAAATTTCTTCCTATTGTAATAAATGGACAGTTTATAAAACAAAAAATAGTGTATATATATTTGATGGGTTCTAAAACCCAGAACTAGCATTTTTCATCACTGCCTATTTACCTCTGTACTAGCAAAATCTTAGCTTTTTGCTTATTTAGACACTACCAGAACAGCTGTGGTCTTTAAAACTGGAGACAGAGAATCTTATGCCCTTATTAGGCCTCTTCTACTGTCACTCTTTGTGAAGACCATTAGTGCAAATGAGAATCCAGCACTTTCCTCTTCATGAACACTGGCATTTATTAGCAGGTTAACGTAGGAGAAGAGGAGTCCTTTTGATGAGTAGCATAGAAGATAATTAATTAGATTGTAATTCAGCAGAATAGTGTTAAATTTAAACTTCAGAAGAATTATAAAACTTATTGAACTGACCTGGAATGTGCTGAAATTTCTAGCAACTTACTAATTGTCTTCAATTGAATGACCTAAAGTCATGGTTGGACATTAAAAAATTGAATTGGTTGACCTGATCTGTGAACAGGCAATAAATAGCAAACTGTTTGAGGATTGGTAATAAACGCATACTCTGAGAAGTAAAAAAATGCCTCTCTATAGAAAATACAAATAATTTATTTAATAATTCCTGGCCAGTGAAGATTGCCATTTTAAATCTGGAGTGGGGGAAGAGTTAGGGAAGACTCCATCATAACTGCTGGGTTCAGTCAACAGATCAAACCTGGCATCTCCCCCACTGGGATGCCTTTGAATACGAACTGTACTCTGTGTGTGCTAAATTCTTTTATTGGGGATAAGAGCTTACCTGCATATTGCTTTACATATATTTTTGCAGTCAGATACTATTACCAGCAGTCTTTGAACCTTGGCTCACAATTTTATATGAATAAAGTGTTATTCCATAGACTGTTAGTGGTGATCCTTCCTGGGGACTGGCAATTGCTGGCAGTGGGTAACACGTTCAAATAAAGTGGCAAGACCCGCTGAGGGGTCTCCCTTATGCTCTTGGTTTAGCACCCTGAAAAGGACAGTTGAATCACTCTCTGATCCATCAGGACTGTTTGGTGAAGGGTCCCCATAACAGGATGCTGACAGGGTCTTGGCTTTCCTGGGGCACTGACAGACAAAAACGTCATTAAGGGCCAAGGAAATCTCCCATTTTTGCATGACGTGACTACAAACTCTGACTGATGCCACTATGCAGCAGAAGGCAATCTGGGCCAGTGTTTAAGTACTGTGGCAGACTTAATCTTTCCGTATGCTTGTTTATTTTATCAATTCCTCACCCACATATGACTAACAGACAATATTGAGGCTTTCCAGTGCATGAAAAGAGCTACATCCATGGTATTCCCTGTGGGAGCCCTTCACACTGGGTAAAACATAAGAGGCTGATTTAAACACTGCCCTCCCCATACAGTGTCTCCTGTAGCCAGAAATGACCCATTCTGGGTTTCTGAAAACTCTGGAGGACATCTGAGTCTTCAGAGCATATCTTTAGATGATATGACGATATGCTGAAATAATTTTTATAACCTAAGTGTCTGTTTCCTAACACTGCTTGAAAGTAAACCAACTGCTCCCAAAATGCCAGTATTTTTGTTTTTCATTGCCTTTCTCACTCTGCTGAAATCATGACATGTGTTCACCACAGCTGTGAATGCTGCCAAGTGACATAAGATCATTGGTGCTACAGGAATAAAACTGTATGCAAATCTAAGTGATTGGAAAAGTTACTCAGTGGGTCAGATAGCTTTGTTCAGTAAAACCTGAAGCAAACAGGCTCTGCAATAGTGCTTGGCAGGGACCTGAGCATCCTAAAGCAGAAATACTGCAAGCGCTCTGAGTCAGTGCTTAAGTTCTGGGCAAGTTTCAGTGTTTCTCAGAATTAAAAAGTCATCTACCTAACTAAGGATTGATTATAAATGTATACTTCACCTTCATTATTATGCACTGCAAGAGCATACTACAAACATTAGTATCCTGTTATTGGCTCATAATGCAATGCCATTATTCTCTCCCAGCTCAAATTACCACTGTAATGGCTGTTGGCTTCCAATAACCTACCCCAATGTGAGATTCCACAAGGGAGACACAGTTTATGTGAGGTATCACTAAAAATGTCCCATAATATGCATAAAAGACCAAATTGTGCATGAAAGATTGAGCATCATCTGAATGCAGAGCCTCTGTGCTCTCTGGAACAGATGTTTTCTTTCATGCTGACCAGAAAGGATATATCTTGGGGATTGTTTTAACACAAATATTTATCACTGGGTCTAAACAATTGTCGATGAAACGTGTGGCCTCTGCTTTCCCCTTGAATTCTCCCTCGTTTAGATTGGAATGTGAATACATGAAAAAATGTTTCCACCCTTAAAAGTGCAAACACATGAAGGTATCATCCTCTATGGAGCAGCTTCCTGCTTTCCTGTCACATGCTGTTGTTCAGTGTGATTTCAGTTGCCTGACCTACAATTAAATTCAGTTCCTGTTGCCTGCAGTATCTTCTCTGTCTCACTGCCACGTGTTGGAGTTCCCTCCTGTCCAGTGCTCACATCAGTCCTTACAACAGGTGTGCTCTGCTAAATAAACACCACACACACTCTGTTTCCCATCTAACCCCTTCAAAGTTATTTTTTTTGAACTTTGTATTTTTTCAAAGTAATTTTATTATAATTGTGTTCCTATTTTTCTCTGTTTACAGTTGCAATCATGCATTAACTAAACTTTGACTGAATAATCTTTGAAATATATCCTGAGGAGTAAGCAATATTTTAAAACAAAAGATAACATATCACTTCAAAAGGGACATGCAATTCAGACTACCACCTTTTTTTCCCACACAATTTATGTACACATATACACAATGTAGACAACTAGCCAATCTATCAGGAAAAATTCTCCATTTAATTTTCCTTTCATCTCTTTCCCTCTGTGATCTGCATCTCAGTCAATAACTTTTACTCCCACATCGTATGTCCTGTCAGCTTTCTTTTCTATGATTTTAAATGAAAAAGGCAGCCTTCTATTTTAAATTCATGCATGATTTTTCATATTTGTTGACGCAAAAGTATTATATATTTTATTTTCCAGAAAACTGCTTCTCTCTCATTAAATGTCCATTTCTTTGACATCCATAATATTTAAAAGCTTGTATACTTCATAGCAATAAGTAATACCTTTTCCATTAATAGGAGAAACCTGCAGTCAGAAGTTCTTTACTTTTTCTCTCTTATTCCTGTGTGAGAAAAGATTGAAATACGTGATGTCAAAAAGCCCTGGGGACCATTCCCACTAATGCCCTGATAATACAGTTCTAATCTTTGACTTAGACTGTGGACATATGAATGACAGAATGTGAAGAACCTACCAATGCAAATTATGTTCTCCATTTCTTAAATGAGATTTAAGAGTTTCCACTGAGCCCATCCTGTCACAGTGAAGTTAGCAAGCAATCTGACAGTCAGTCTTCTTGAGTTTTCATTACCTTGGGACTCTAATAGATAGAGATCTGGGATATTTGTGTGGAAGTTATTATTTTCCCTTTCTCTAACAATAATACCTAACAATACTAATAACAATACCTAATTGTTATAGTACCTATAATAATACCAATAATACCTAACAATACTAATAATACTCTAACAATAATGAATTTGGTGATGCTCATGCTTGTCAATTTTACCATTATCAAAATTACAAGTCCTTATTTCCTTGACAGATTTCTAGTAATGTGGTATGAAATGTAGCTATGAAGTAAAGATTTTACGTTATTACATTCAGGAAGCTATCTATTTCCACCAAGGAATTAAAAGGTCTTGATTTTTTGATGTATAGTGCAAGTGGACTCTCTGACCAGAATAACAATTTGTGTTTTACTGAACAATCATCTAGCTTTTGCCATATTAAAATCAGAAGAAAATAAACAGAATATGAATTTAGCAGAAACACAAACCATTTATCATAGCAAAATCATGTTATTCTTTTATAGAACTTTGATCTCAAATCTAATCTAATATAATTAAACTAGAATTAAATTATATTTCTGATGATATGGAACATATTTATCTTAGAAATTATTTAAATTTCAAAAAGCTGTAAAAATGTCTCTGGAAAGAAACAAAATGGTTGAAGGGGTACATTTCTTTCTTCTTGCTTTGTAATTAATAGTCAATAATGACAGAGAATCAATCTGATTAATGGGGCATTGTCCTTGCAAATTTGTTTTCTGTCATGTAAGGAAAAGACTGAGGAAGAATTGTGAGAAAAGTTCTTAAGACAGCATGAGCTTCAATAATGAGACTAAGCAAACTGTACATCACTTCTGATAGAACAAATGAGCAATGAACTAAAAAGCAAAAAAAAAAAAACAACAACAAACAAAGACAAACAAACAAAAAACAACAACAAAAAAAACAAACACCAAACTATTTGTAAAGCCAATTAAAAAAGGAAAAGAAAAAGAAAGAAAGAGTAGACTACAATTTCAAACTAAGAGCTTTAGGAATGAAATTGGACTTTAAGCCATCATTTAAGCCATCATCTCTCACTCAGAGAGCCATCCTTTTCAAATTACAATTTTAGCCAAATACCAAGTTAATTTTTCTGCAGCCAATTGAAATTAATGGAGACAAGCACAGAAACTTTACTAAGGTTTAAATCAGATCTTTGCCTTCTCATGAGACTTCACTGATTCATAAAACAAGTACTGGTGAAACTGCAACAGCTTTAAATAGGAAAGCCCCAGCTTCTACTTTGAAAATAACTTGCAACACAAAGCTGGCTGACATTCTCTTTTTATTAATTCTCTTCATATTAAGGCTGATAGAAGCTGGCATCCTGATTTGATATAACTGTATTTTAGCTCTTATTTTCATTCCAGGACTCACACCTGCAAGTACACTCTGAAATCAAAATAATGCAATCATTAGTACAAAGGATCTGCTTTGGTACTGGTAGAAAATTACCTTGGTCCTTGCAGCTAAGACTGTGACCAGGACCCATTTACTCACAGTTTGAAAAATCAGTTACTGAAACCAGGCATATTCAAGAATTGAGGCCTCTTTGTTCTCAGCTTTCTGAAAGTCTTCATCTTCTGTCCAAGCCTTCCCTTCCTCCTGTCTTAGGACAAATATTATTTCATTTTACTATAACCTGCTTTTTTCTGAGGAATGCACAAGAAAATATTTTTTTCAGCTCAGCTGGCTTTACTGAATATTATCTAAAATCATTCATCTGCTATGATACAAGAAAAACAATTTCAAGTGTCCTACTGCACATGATGAGCCCCTGCTCTGTTGCCATCTATTTCCTACATCATATACGTAAATACATTTAGATTTAAGAAATTGTAATTTTCTTGATTGGAAATGTTTGCAAATGCGATGAAGTGTCATCTTCTTTACAGGTTGGAAAATATTTAAACTGAAAAATAAAAAAAAGTGATATAATTATTTAAAAACACAGTAAAATAAATTATGATGACTAAAAAATGCAGCAAAAACAAGCAGGAATTCTGTAGACAAAAACAATTACAAAATGTGTTTTGCCATAAGAGTTTCTTCCGCCACCTTCCATAAATCATTTGCTTAGGATGTCAAAGTTATTTGCTAAGATTGCATCCCTGAGCATTTAAAACTCAAGAAGCATTTTTGCAAAGCTGGAAAATCCCACGTGTTCTTTCTATTTTCTTGTATCCTAGGGACCCACCTTATATAAGATTAAAGTGAAATCCTTATTTAGATCCTACAGTGCAGTACGAAAATTCATCTTAAGAAAGTACTGAGGGTAAAAGTTTCCCTTCTCTTAACTGTAATGAGAGTTAAGATGAGCATTTCAGTAAAAAAAAAAAAAATAAATGTAATCCTTAATGCTTTGAACCTTTTCTGTGTGTTTTTGAACCAAAACTTTATACTGCCTGTGTTTCAGTTTTTTTGGGGTCAACCTGCAATGGTTTCATCATGTATATGGTAGCAAAACGAGCTGATCATGAACCAACAGCAAAAAAGTTTCTGTTTCGTGATCTGTCATTGGAAGAAAAAACTTCCATTAAGTTCCAAACTTCCATCTATTAAAATTTACAGCCACAGAATATAATTCAAAAATAACTTATTTTAAGTAATGCTTTTAGAAAGGTAAGGGAAAATAGCATGACGACACTAAAATTAAAGCATATAAACCAAGATGCAGTTTCTTTGCTTAAAGGTACAAGGCTGATCCAATTCTAGATTATTTTGTCTATAATATTCTATTCTGCTATTTTATTATTCTTTATTATTGTTGTCAAGAACTCTCCAGTTTCAACAGCTGGTGAACAATTCTTAAATATAAATTTTGCTCAATAATAACTTTTCTAATATGGATATTGTATTTCAGCATAACAGAATTTTATTGTGAAACACCTTTTGTGAACCTTTTCACTGCATAATACTGTTTTATATTATCTAATATTATTAGAAAAAGCAAGTATAAGATAAAAATAAAAAATATAATAAACTAAAATGAAAACAAAATAGTATAAAAATACAAGTTTAAAATTCTGTTCCAGAAGCCTATTAAGGACATACCACAGAACTAACCTATTACCTTATCTATCTAAGTGGTTATATTGGAAAAAATTTGTTACAAGTTTAAAAGTTAGTGCAAAGTTAGGATTCTTCAGTTACATCTGGCATTTAAAAAACGTACAAACACCTTTGATAGTCTTACCTGGATACTTACTGCTTATTTCTTAAGACTGGCATCACATTCAGGTCAATAAATAAATTTTTTAAAATATAAATATTTTAACAAATATTCATTATGCCTGGATTTTTGAAATTTTGAAAGAAAATATTTGTTTAGATGGGAGCTTTCTTATTCCTTAGCTGAAAGTGTGCCTCCCAGAACTATTTCTCCTTTCCCCATCTTCCCCATCAAGAATGCATGCTTTTTTTTTTCCACAAGACATAAGCAGAGAAACCTTTGACCATAGATTTTTTTATGTATACCTTCTGAAAAAACATTTGAACTGTATTATATATAAATCACTGAATGCTTTTCACTGTCTCTTAAATTCACCTTGGTTACTGTGTTTTTGTTTATTATTATTAATGTCTTCAGAAGTAATAATATAAGCTAAATCACTTCCAAAAGCCTCAAGTTCCCTGGTGCAGAATTTAATGCACTTGGTAAAATATTGTTTTAAAGCAAATGTTTTCACCACATTACATTTAGGAAAACAGACTGCAACCACCCAATACTGGGATCCATTAAGGGTGTGAGTACATGAAACAATATAAAGAAAGAAAAGGTTTTCTGAGGTCTCAAGGTATTGAGAGACCACCATAGGCAAAGTCAGCCACATCTGTGCTAACGCACCCAAGGCTACTCTCAGTTCCCAAAAGGCAAGGGATTTTTCATGGGAGACGCTATAGCAGCCTGCAGAAAGGACTGGACACTGTTAATTTGTGGGTAGCCAGTCAAGTGCACTCATTGCTACTCATATTGAGATGCTAGAGTATTTGAATCAGGAGTGTTTCCAACTGGAAGAACTGCTCAAGGCATGGGGGCAGCATACAGATGACATGGTAGGAATGCAGGATAACAGGCAAGCTGCCACCCGCCTTTGTGCTCTGCCCAAGTGAGCAACAGAGGGCAAGCCTCGCTGCCTCAAAAGTGTCAAAGAAGAGGAAAGGACAAGAGGATACATTCTCACCTGTGGCATTTTCTGAATGCTCATCAGCTCTGAGCTGGAAGAAAAACCTTTCTTATATTTGTAGAAGCTGACATGCAGAGACGGTATACTCTGTTATTCTTCTGCTCCTCTGCACCTAACTGAGAAATCAATACCAATGCAGAGGTTGGCAGAGATGTACAAGGGACAGCAGGATTTCAGCAAAGGGGTGTTCTGTTGCAAATCAAAGCACCTCTATTACTTCAGGTCTTTCCTAGGAAATACAGGGACAGGTATGGTGATCTGCTTGAGCCAAGAGCTCTTGGAAGCAACTCCATGCCATTCTGAATTCACCAAACCCAAGGAGAAAATGAGATATTCTGAGGAATAAATAATCATGTTATACTTGGCCACGGCCTACCATGAGTAAGAAACAAGTCTTCCAGAAAGAATTCTGTTGAAGCTTTCATTTAAGGACCATTTGGGACACTGATTGCTCAGGACATGCTACCAGGGGATCTCTTCAGGACATTGTCTTGTCATCTGGGGACATATTTGCACATCCCTGCAGAGAGTAGAAAACCACTCTTTTGAAAGTGCTGGTTTAGAGCTAGTTCAAGAAAGATTTTAATTTTATTTATTCATTTATTTATTTACTTGTTAATTTATATAAAAACATGTGTTTCCTTGTCTTGGCCAGTCATATGCCTCAGTCATTCACAGTGCTACTCTGATATCAAGACCCTCAAATTCTCTCTCTTTCTGTGCCATTCTCCTCTAGGATGATCATGTGATGCCAACCTGTGCACTTACACATTTGCTGAGAAGGCAAGGGGGAAGATCTCTTTTGGACCTGGAAGAGAGGTGGTGAAAGCTTACTTAATGACATATGACCTTTCATTTTAGGTAGCTAAAGTATTACTACATGCCTGTTAATTTCTGTGTGTCTGTGTCTGCCCTACCTAAGGTGGTTTAGAAATCTTCCTAGGGATGACTCTCTGCTATATAGATTTTTTTAAACATTAAGCACATATTTTTGTGAATCTAGGGAATTTTTTGTGTGTTTTTTCTGTTACGAGTTTGAACAAATCTAGCAGTCTGGGACTCAAGGGGTGAACCAGTGAAAAAACACTCCCTGATCACTATTACTGCAACACATTTATTTTGAAAGCATCAGCCTAGCATTTGTGAGAAATTATATATGTGGTTACTGGGAGTGCCCTCACTTTTGGACTGGCTTTGACATTGTAACAGGGGTAATCTGGTGTGAACCAGGACGGTTAAAATGTCAAGAAACTAACTGTCTTTGGAGGGCTGGGAGGGTAGATTTACCTTATCAGTTTTCCACAGGATGGATCAGAGGAAACAAAAATCCACCAGCTCTAGGAAGACTTACGTGGGACAAAAGTGGCTCAGAGTATTTGCAAAATACCTTATATTATCAAAAAATTTGAAGCCATTATTTAAAGAGTATTTTCTTCCTTTTTTTTTTTTAATTAGTAAATTCTGTAAATCCTTAATATTAATAGTTCATGGTTTAACATTTTTTAAAATAAAATGTGCAGAAATTCACAAACACATGTGTATATGCATATGCTCAGTTTAGTTGCCATTATTGTAGATTTCTGATACAACTAATTTAAACTTTTTAATGCACAGTTCACTGAGCTAGAAGAGATTATATTAGGTCCTGAAGAAACTATGTTATCTAAAAATCATTGCTATTCATTGTGCCCTTTGTTCCAGGGTAGTATTTATGACTAAAACATAATGTCCTCCAGTGATTTCTCCTTTTATACCTGTATTTATATAATGCCATTTTAATTTAGTCTGAGTGTTTTAAATCAACATGTATTGTAGTCTAAACATCTAAACTATGTATGAACAGCTTTACATAAACCCATCCAGTCTGATGCTCTGTATTGGAAAGTGATTCATAAATGCCTCAAGAAAGAGCATAGGAAACAGAGCATCCTTATCCTCACACCCCCTCCCACAACTGAGTCTCAGCAGTGGGGGAATTTCATGACATAAGTGAAGGATCATTATGTCTAATAGGCACTCATATATCTATTCTCCAAGACTGCCCATTAACCAATTCACCAATTCAATTCTGCAACATCCATTAGCAACACATTTACAAGGTTAGATAAGTTAATTTTTTATCTAGAAGCTGGATCCGTGGCCCTGATTTAGGAACCATGGCTTTCTTTCACGAAATTAAGGGCTGGGCCTTCTTCTGCATCCAGGCTTTCTGTGCATATCTTCTCCTTTTTTCAAATGGGGAGGTTTCAACTCCTTTCCTGAGCACTGAGGATGTAGGATAACAGGAAGATAGAGGCATCTAAATGGCAAAAGCTAGGAGATGGCCAAGATCCTTTCAGGCATACAAAAGTATGAGGGCTTTCTCAACAGTTTTGTTACAATAGACAAGTGTCAAGAAGATTCCCGTGAAAAAAGGGGTCATGCTATGACCATAAAAACCCAGAAACACCACGCTGTATGGGCAGGGCCAAACCACAGAGCAAGTCCAGCAGAGTGTCACCAAGTTGATCAGAGGGGTGGAGCACTTCTGTGAGGAAAGGCTGAGAGATATGGGATTGTTTAACCTGGTGAAGAGAAAACTTTCATGGTGACCTAATTTCAGCCTTCCAGTACCTGAAGAAAGCCTACAAGAAAGATGGAGAGCATGTATAATAGTATAAGGGGGAATAGCACCAAACAGAGAGAGAGAGTAGGTTTAGATTTGATACTAGGAAGAAATTCTTTACTGTGAGGGTGGTGAGGCACTGAAACAGGTTTCCTTGAGAAGTTGTGGATGCCCCATCCCTGGAACTGTTCAAGGCCAGGTTGGCAGGAACTCTGAGCAACTTGGTCTAGAGCAAGGTGTACCAGTACACCGCAAGGAAATTGGAATTGAATATTTAAGATCCCTTGCATCTCAAACCTTTCTATGAGTCTATGTGAAGCAGAGATTTGAGTATTGGAGACAACATGCCAGATCAGCACTAAGTGGAGGTAGGCATTTATCTAGGCTAATTAGAAGGGCAGAAAAAAGCTTTGTCAAGTCTAAAACAACATTCATATGCTCTAGAAGGGCTGGAATTCTGGGACATGATCCTTTGACAGAATTTGAGTCTGGGAAAAGCTGAGAAAGGTTGGTTCACTGTCTCTTAGTATTAAATTCAAAGAATTGGGTTCAAGATGAACCTGATAATTTATTCTGGTGAACCCATTGCACAGTTGATATGGTATTGTATTAAAAATGGCTGTGTTCAAGCTAGTTTATGTAATCTGAATAGGAGATAGGTAAAGGTATAATTAGATAGGGAAAGTAAGATATGCATGAAAGTGTGTTAGATGAGTTTGTGAAAAAAGGGAACAAATCTATGCAAAGCCTGAACAGGTAAATTAACTTAGTAAATCCATTAAAGTACAATGGGGGAAGGGTTTGCTGGGAGCAGTGTTTATTTTGCTGGATTGGTTTTTTTGTCTTTTCTTTTTTTTTAATTTTTTTTTTTGTTTAATATGAGACATCTGTTTTAGTCCATGACTTGTTTTGAAATTTGTGTTTCAAGCAAGCCTTTTCCACTCTGTTTCTTTCACTTATTTGAGCCTATAAGTGTAATTGGACATACAACAATATAAACTCCAACATAAATTATTGTGAAAGGTGTGAAGGAATAAACAAAAACATACTAGCCACCTAAAATACAGGGTAGCTTCAATACTTTCCTAAGGACACTGGGAAGCATTCTCTTGATGTGTCTCCTAGTATCAGTGAGAATTGTGTATGTCAACTAGAGAGTAAAAATAGATCACTTAGCGTTCATAAAAATAGATCACTTAGCGTTCATCTTTCTTCTCATCAAGTTTCACATAAGCAAACAACAAAACAACAATTGAATCCGTTGTAAATCTTATACAGAATCTTCACCTTTGTTATGCAAGCTACAAAGGAAAGTAATTAAATTGAAGATAAGTTAAAGAAAAGTAATTAAATTGAAGTGAGGATGAGGCTTCTAATTAAGATGTATAGTATATTAGTGACTTAATTTCTCAGGTTATTAATTGCTATAAAATAAATGTCTATATGGCTCACCTTTCAAGCTTCTGGCTTTAATGGCAATTCAAAGCCCTTGACATTTCCACAATGTGCTCAGTGCTGCTGAGGATCAAGTTCTTAAAAGTAAAAGAAGCATTTTTTTCCTTTTTATTTAAGGTCAAAGTAATAAACATCCAGCTCCTCAGAGACCTGTCAAATGTACATATGGATGCATAAAATCATAATGTGATCTTCCACGATGATTAAACCAATGATGCAGAAAAAAAATCTATATACTCCTACTGCTTTGAATTTAGTTTTGTATCCATTAACCTGTGTAGATAATCCTGCAGAAATTAGAGTGTTTATTCTGATGCCTGACAGTTACTGAGTCAGGTAATGCTTCATGTGACTGTTTTAAATGTTAGACCTAATCTAATCTTAGTGGGCCCAATCTGGTTATATGTATCAATGTATATGGGAGCAGCTCCAGTGATGTTGACAGCTGCACCTTTAAAAAGTTGATGTAAAGGATACTGGAATCTAGAGAGTTTATCATTATGGAGTATGTCTTTCTGAATATCTAGTGGCTGAAATTTGCCCCTCTGAAAATTAATGTATGTTTTCCAATTACTTCAGCTGGAGCAGGATTGGACCATTGAAAAACTGTGTTAGTACACTCTACAATGATGTTCATACTCCAGTAAACTCCATTAGAAAAACTAATTTTATTCTAAACACTTATAACACAGCATTTAGGTAGAAAAAAAAGTACCATCAATCACTTGGTGTTATCTCACAGACAACACTACACACATCAGTGATGTGCTCAGAAGGCAAGAAGACCCAGATGAATTAGTTTGTCTGGTTTTTTTCACTTTATAAACTAAAGTGTTGCAAAGATATAAAACACTGTGTAGCTATCATTTCTACTATTAGGCATATAAAAGGACCTTTTAGGGAAACAGCAAGACTAAACAACAAAGGAAATATTTATATAATTTTACAGGAAAAGTGTATGATACCAGCCTAAAAAGAGTAAATGTTTAGTATTATAGGTTTACGATAAGCAGCCAGGTTACACTTTATATGTTCTGTCTATAGAATGATGTTAGTAATGAAATTTTGCTTGTATAAAACAGACCTCTATTTACCTCATTGCACCATGACTATTTTTTGTAACAGAGTAACTCAAGGCTCTAACAGCCTGATATTGGTTTTTAATACATTGACTTTCCTGAGAAGGGTGACTAGCCTTGGCTATGTAATTTTCTGTATTCATAAGACATATCTTAACAATCAAGTGTACTTTAAAGTATCTGAAAACCATCAAAAAACAATTATTTTCTGAATTAATCTCAAACACTGGAATGGCCATTGTCTGTTCAGTTATCATCTCTTAAGTAAAACAAATTATTTGAAGTTCTGAGGAAATGGCTGAAAATAAAAATAATGTAAGATACTGTATAATAATTAACATTAAAAAATTGAGTGAATAAAAAAACATTTTAAAAAATAAAAATGACATAAAAAATTCAGTTTAATATGCTAATTTTTTTGGTGTAGCTTCTGAAAGAAATAAAATTATCTCTCTTCTTTTTACACATTTTTTATCTCGATGGACTTTGTTGACTGTTCTGTTTATGTATGGGAGCTAATAGAATTAGGTATTAAACCTAAGAGATGGGTACATCTTTCTTTGCAACCAAAGAATAGAATTTTATCAAGTAGTTCTTGCACCCAGCTCAGGAAGATTCAGATTATTAGCTAAAGAAGTACTTTTAATACTGATTTATGACCTCAAAGTAATGATGAAGGCTTGTTATTCCTTGGAACAATGTTATCAGTTTGGGTAGGAAAAAGCATTCTGATTTTTTTTTTTAATTTTTTTTTTTTTTATGAAAGAGAAAACATTCTCATTAATATGTATGCACCTTAGGGCTATGTAAGCCATTGTTATAAGCTGACACATTTAAAGCCTACAGTTGATCATTATTACTTGTTGAACAGAACCCAGTAATTTTAATGTTTTATAGTAATGGCATCAAATCTAAATAGGCCTGCTGTCTATATTACATTACATTACACTGGAAATTATTCTCATTTGTACCAACTGTACTTGGTGAAGCAATGTGGACAGAATTTGATTCTGTTCAGCTGGCATTCATGTCATAAAAGAGAATCAATCCACCAGAATCAGTTCACCTACACTTTTCCTTCAGTGCCAGATGTCTTAATGAGGCACGTGTAAGTAAAAGGGAATAAACGTCTTCTTTCATTTCAGTCTTTCAAAATTCTTTTTTCAAAACATGTTTTTGTTATATTCAGCTGCAACCAATGAGAATGTAGCTCTGAAAAAACAACAGAAGTGGCCTTATGACTTCAGAAAAATTATTCATTTAATGCAATAAAAATAGCATCACACTTCCTTTCTTTTTTTCACGCCTTGCTTATTTGCCACTTAAATGTCAGTAACTGCAATAACTTAACCTTTTGCAGTGTTGTAAAGGACTTGCAATTAAACAGCGAGATTTCCATTGGCCTTTGTTTGAGAGGAATAGTGCTGGGCACTGCAAAGCGAGCTGCTGCAGAGTGTGTGTAGGAGAAAGACATTCCATTTGTATGTTTGCAACAACGTACTATGGGCTGTGCATCTGCAATACATTATTGATCAAACAGTTGTTATAAATAGGAGCATCTAGTTTTGCTACCAGCAGCAACCCTTAGATCTCAGAAAGCTAAGATGCAATTAATGTAGTCATATAGAAAACATAAATGAAGAGAAGAAAACTTCCTAGAAACAACTGTGTAAGAATAAAACCCACTAAGACAAAAGTCATTAAGAATTAAAGTATTTATTAGATTAGATTGTATATATGACCTGTGCTTTTCCCCAACGTGCCCTTTTTCTGTCAACACTTAGAACCTTGTTACAATTTTGCCAAAACAAGTCAGCTCACAGTTTGATCAAAGAAAGAAAATCATATAATATCACTAAGTCTTCTGAGTTCTGCTGTCAAGGGCTGTCAGGCTGGATTACGTACTTTACATTAAATTAAGCTGAATACAGTAGCATATAAGGGGCTGTAATAGTCTCTTCACGACAGTGATTTACTAATTTTACCTTTAAATATGCATTCTAGTTGTTAGATGATACAAGGTTATTGCTAGTTTTTATTATTTGTTGCTAGCACTATTATCATCTAGCCTCAGAGTAGCCATGCACTATGATCCAATTGTTATTGCTGCCTCACACCACTGCCCAGGACCTTATAACTGAGAGTATGTTTAGAGACCAATCAAAGGTGTGACTGCAGCATGACAAATCAGCTTTACTCGCTCTAGCAGGAGTACCAGGAGCAGTGACATTACTATAGCATGCGCTGTGGCTGCCTCAGTCCATTCCCCAGGTGATCTTAGCACTGCATTCCTTTATGGCTTTATGCTCGTCCCACTCTAGTCTGCAGCACAATAGTGAGGGTGGTGGTGGCCATGACAAGCAGCTTGATGGTTGCACAGCAACATCACAAAGAAGATGTAGGACAAAGTGAAAATCAGATAGGCAGGCAGTGGAGAAAGCAGTGAGGTACAGTATTACATGCACAGTGGTCATAGTACACCAGCTGCCTATCTAGCAATGTTTTCATTTAAAGTTTCATGGGGGAAAAAAAGGCGATTTTGCAAAGAAGTGATTATTCTTTGAGTTCTTTCAAGCCTGAGAAGCAATGGTGGAGAAAACCAAATTGTACTCACTATATTGGGTCAGTAAGAGGAAAAAGCTCTTGAGAGGAACAGAAGAACAACATAGACAGATGAGAAGCTAAGGATAACCTGTCCAAAGAAATGGGCCTGAAATATGTTTTTCAAAAACTGCAGGTGTCCTTAACTTTACATAAGAAAGAAAAGAACAATGACAAAGGTTACCATTGGAACCCAGCCCATATCCAACCAATTTTTTTCTACTGAATAGCTCAGATGGACATTGTGTCCATTTTGTAGAAAATTAAATCACAGCCTCTGTTTTACGGGTATGAAGGACTAAAAAAGAATAGCCTAATTGTTATCCATAAAAGAGCAATACTTCTCTGCCTCCTGTTATGTACCATTGCAGAGATACTGACCTTTGGACGAGCCAGAAGTCTCAGACCCTTGCTGCAGAGCTCAGACTGAACAGCATTATAGAAAGTACAACTCACAGGAATATCAAATATAGGCATGTGAAAAGGAGGTAGTAGACTTCCAATATTTTACTTAGTATTGGAAAAACTCTTTCTGCCACAGGAAGTATTTATACTTAGTATATAAATGCCTACATAAGCCTACCATCATTACTGTTAATTTTTCCTTCAAAGCAGTCAATATAGTATCAAAAGCACCTTGTTTGTTTGTTTGTTTGGGTTTTTTGTTTGTTTGTTTGGGTTTTTGTTTTGGTTTGGGGTTTTTTGTTTGTTTGTTTTTGGTAAGCTGCTCTTCCTTAATCAGTGCTAGATTCATATTATAGAAGTGTATTCAAAATTGCAGAAGGCTGAATTCAAAAGAAACAGAAGTCCTAGTTGTAAAAGTGTTGTTTGGACAAAACAGTATTTTATCCATGTATGACAAAGCAACATTCACTTTGGAAAATAAAATGAATGAAATCTGACAAATACAGAAGAAAAACAAAAGAGAAAGGGAAAAAGAACTTAAGATATAGTAGTAGGATTGTTATAGAATATAATATAGTAATTATAAAAATATATTAGTAAATTGTCAAAATTTGTTTAACAACTTGGTAAGTCTTTTGGTTCAATAAGGAAACTACAGGACCAGCTGAAAAGAGGTGCAAGATGGAACAACTGAAAAATTTTATTATGTTCTTTATATTGTAATGATATGTGGAATGTAAAGGAAATGGGGATACCTTTATGCAAGGATATCTATCTTGTGAGGATAACCTATTAATATTTAAGAAAAAAAACTACATAATAATAATACATATTAGAACACAGAATTAATATACTAATACATAGAAATAATTTGGATAATAATAACTAAAAAACACCTAGATGCACTAGTGATCCAGAGATAAGAGAAATTATAGTAAAAGCTGGATCTCTCAAGTCAGTGACTGACAGGGCCTTGAGGGAACCACTCAAGCACAGCTTGGAAGATATTCAACAAAACTTTTTCAGTGTTAAGAAAAGGGAAAACAAAATTATTGTGGGTCTTATAGGAAAGAGAAATTAAAATCTTCCTTAGGACTTCTCTCCTGTCTTTATGTATATTTGGACAAGCTTTGAAATAAACTTCATGGAGATACATTCTGACTTCAAGAAAACATCATTTGATTCATCTCCTTGGTAAGGCACCTGTTCTATTTAACACAGCACTTATAACATGTAAAACTAGAACCAATTTCATTGATTCAGCAGTGGTTATCTTTGGCAAGAACACTATTGTTTCATTATAAACCCTATAGGTAAAGGTTTTTTGTAATTAAAGAACATTTTTATTTGCCTAGATTGGAGACTTGATAGAAAAGTTCTACTCTCAAGGAAATTATCTGCTTTAGGGAATGCCTTTAAATATATCAAAGTGGAGGGATCATTACCTTGTCTGTGGCTCATTTGCAATATAATCTCATTTTGGCTCCAACCATCACTGAATGGTAATGGATATTGATCAGTTGTTTTAGCAGTGGAATAACCGTTTCAATTTAATGACTGTCTAATAACATTATAATGGCTGATACTGTGAGCAAAACATGTTGATAATTTCACATGCATACAAGGCAGCATTAGAAGTGCTAATGTATTTTTGTATGATTAAATTGTGCATCAAGTTGTACTTTTATCCATGAAACAACAATAGTACATGGGAGACTACAACTGTTTTCTTAATTGTAAAGTATGTACAACTTATGCAAATAGAACTGATCACTTTTCCATCTTTATTCCTAGAAACCTGCCTGCTTTTAAACTTAGAACACTTAATTTCCTTTCAAAGGTAAAAAGTGGTATAAATGTAGTCTTAGTGGAAGCAAACGTAAGTGGCTGTGTCCTTTCAGCTGACACATGCCTGCTTCCAAGCAAAACAGGGCTGGCCAATGGATACGAAAAAATTAGCGAGAACTATGAGATACATTAAAAATCAGCCTCCACATTTACCATATCACACAACATCACATAAAGTAGAAGTATTGTTTTAGTGCATTAGTGTCCCAAGCTTCATTAATCACTTTGAAAGCTGTGCTGCAAAATACCTTCTTATGCTTCTTTTCTCCCTCTTACTTTATTTTTTTCAGAAGATTTCTTTAATTTCATCCTTTCCTAGTTGCACTTCTTGGAACCATATCTTTTATATTTTTTACCTCTAAAAAATACCAGTGTTTTTGAGGAGGCTTGAACTCAGCTATTACCTTGACACCTAGTAAACTACTTTGGTGAAATAAGAATATATTTTATTTTTTTGCACATAACATCACACTGTTCAAAAAATTTCCATTCAACATTTGAACAGAAAAAAAACAAATTGTTGCCTAATGAACCAAAATATCGACAACTAAATAACTGTGATTTTATAACCAGTATTATAATTTCCACTAGTTATATATTTGAAAACAAACATTTTATTTCATTTAGAAAGTGCAAAAGCAAATCTTACCTTGCAAAAATACTACCACATAGCAATGTTTCGGGGGGAAAAAAAAAATGTACTGACAGAAGCTGTGGGAAGTTTTTAAGTCAGTCTAATTTCACCTTTAAAACAATACCCCCCAAAAATGTGAAAAATCTAAGAAACTTTTAGAGTTGAATAAGAAAATGTAGTTTAATCTTAGAGTTACTAATATGTTTAAGGAAATCTACAGTTTTTTGAGAAGAAAAGATTCCCTTGTAAGATGTTTGAAACTCATGATATACTACAGTGAGCGTCCTTACTCTAACCCGAGAAATAACTGCTTTATTTTTTTACATGATTTCATTACAAATCTGCTTTCTTTTAGTGGAGCAACACAATGGTTTTGACATAAAAACCTGCAGGGTAGTGTTTCTGTTTAGTAGCTCTAAATTTCTGAAATAGTTTTCATCAGTTTCAGATGGTACTGAGTTTGATTGTATTTCCCAGCTACTGTCAGATTTTATGTAGGCACATAGGTCCACCACCTAACAAATAATTGTGGACTTAGGATCACAGTTTTAAACATAAGTGGTAATTTTTAAAACTATTATGGTTTTAAGTGTATCATAATTTTAAAGCATAACTCTCCGGTAAAATATCTACCTCTAAATTTTCACTTTTCCCACAACTTAAATGTGTAACATGTTCTACTGTCAAATACGTCAAATACTCATGGAACAGCTCAGAAGAGAAAGTAAGAGCCCATTTTAGAAGATTTTTGAGTAAGAGAAGTCTAACGTTACCTTTTTCATCAGCATATCCACAAATACTTTTTAGCCAGTGCTGTTAAATATGCTGACAAAGCCCACTACCACTCTGTGTGAAATTGGAGAATAGATACATTATCAATCACATCAGAGATTAGTATGCTACATATCTCACTTCCTGCACAATTGGCTTGACATACACAAGTACCTGTTTAGATGCATTAAACATACTAGAACCTACCACTATCAGGAATAAGGCTACTTTCTGATTATGTTCCTACCAGTGCTTTGTATATGGCTTGTCTTTCTTGGATGCTTTGAGTTTTCAGAGTTCAGGTCTAATGGTGCATTTATCTTCAGTATTCTCTCATGTTATTAATTTTCTCCATTTAATTTTACTCCTAACTCTGTGTGTTCTTCACAGTCTCTTTGAGCCAAGCTGCAAGAAAATTGATCCTGTTTATTTGGGAGCATGAGACTAATTTAACAGGATATACCCACTTCTTGCTCCAGAATAACTACTTTTGAGGAGCTAGAGTGATTACAATACTAGCACACAGACATAAGGATTATACATGGAATTACTCATGTCAGTAACTTAAGCAGAAAAATCCAGTTTATTGGTAAACCGTATCTGTAGCTTTAAAAATTAGCTTTAAATTGTACATCTTTAACAGTGGAAACTGAGTTTTTGCAATCCTGCCTTTCATGCTTAAATATATGACTTTATACTAGTAATCCCAGCAAAATGCAATTACTTGTCTATATTTAGTACCTTGCCAGTACTTGACCAACCTTAGGAAATTCCAGCATGTCTTCACTTTCAGCCCTCAGTGTAGCAGTAGCAGCTCATTTCAGTAAGTGGCGCAGCCTTCCTTAAGTGGATTCGAGATCCCTGGTATAATTTATTCATATATTAACTCTATGAACCTCACTTTCACGTACTGATCAGTTCATACTTTAATTTTACACATTGCTGAGCATTGCACGAATAAGGCTCCTAAAAACAGGAAGGGAGGCTATGACAAGAAAGGAAAGCCTCTTGTTAACTGCAAGACCAAACTCACCACAACTGGGAATCTGATGCCTGCCTGGTAAAAGAAGCATTTTAGATACAATTGCTAGCACTTCAGTACTTCTATAACTTCTGTTTTTTAATGTGTTCCAAGGTACTATGAGCAATTACATAATTATGATCACAAATCAATGAAGACATCTTTCACCACAGATAGAGTATACTTTCTGATTTCTAATGCTATTATTTAATATGATGTGTTCTCATTGTTTGAGGTCTTTGATTTTCTTTTCTATTATGATTTTATTGCTTAGTAACTTCATATGTAACTGTGTAGCAAATTCCTGTGAGTATTATTAAGATAGTTAGGAGCTCATGATCAGCACTATGACTAGCCCATAAGCATTTAATATATATATTTTTGATAAAGTATAATAAACACAGGCTATTTCTATAAATTAAAAACAGGGCTACAACCTTTTCCTCCCAGAGCAGCTGAGCAGATCACTTTTTCCACGGACAGCTGCATCATCTAGATTCGGAGTAATCAGTCACTGCTGAGCTGCATGAGCAGTCAAGGCCTAACCCTTATGGAACAGCAATAATTTGTCTTCTGAATGATTGAAAAAAAAAAAAAAAAGAAAAAAACCCCAAAACTAAAAAGAACAATACCATGTATTTTTAGACATAATTTATAAGAATTTTTAGTTTTGATTTTTCATGGGAATAAATAGACAAAATGTATTCAGAAACATTCTTCTTTTTTTAGATTTTAGTCCAACCTGCATTTGCTGTGTATTTCAATTCCTGGGTTTGATTTCTGGAAAATAAGTACCAACCATCATGTCAAATTCTTTTTTTGCTCAAAACCCATGTTTTCAGCAAGATGGTTCTGAAAATCTGTCTTAAAAACAAAGCTCAGCATTTAAGAGATAGATTTGAATTGAGAAATAAACTAATTTCTTTCTATGTATTTATTTATCACACTGTATAATAGGACCAGTATTGAATAAGAAACCAACTGTGTGTGGAGCTTTCCACTGGAGCATGTTGATACCAAGCCTGGGATACAATAGAAGCCACAGAGGAGGAAGTATGTCTAATTGGTTTTGCTTCATATACTTCAACTTGATTTTCACTAAAGCTGATGGAAAATCTTTTATACTGTAAGGGAAACTTAAGATTCTTTATCACTTTGGAAGTTTTGCTATAAGTGATCACTTGTGTTATTTTTTTTCTCTAATGTGGCTAGCAGCTAGGCTTGCTGTTTTTCTGATGTCTTTCTTGAGATTTTGAGCAGGGGTTTACTTTCAAATTTAAAAGTAAATATCTTAGACACTCTTTCTTACAAAGCAGAGCTGAATGTTCTGTCGTATTTTCTTTTTTCCACATAAAATTACAGTTATCTTCTTAACCTTTCTTAACTTGGTTCCAGACATGTCTATGTATTATCACTGCTCCAAGCTGCTCTAATTCACTTTTCCTCTCCTTTTTTTTTTTTTTTTTTTTTTGGAAAAAAAAAAAAAAAAAAAAAAAAGAGGGGGGGGAAAAAANNNTTTTTTTTTTTTTTTTTTTTTTTTTTTTTTGGGAAAAAAAAAAAAAAAAAAAAAAAAAAGAGAGAGGGAGGAAAAAAAAGAAAATGGAGGAAGAGTCTTAAAACTCAGTTGGTGACCACCAAATTTGTTGGTTTTTTTTTTTTAATATGTTACTATAATTACTGTAGTAAATCCCTTGGTTTCCTGGGCGCAGTAAGGCCCTGATCTCATTGTTCCTATTGTAGCAAATCAAGCTATAATTATCAAGTTGGGCAGAAAATTATATAGTAGGATCTTGTGTACTCCTTACTCAGTCTGGGAAACATTTCCTCCCCTAAATGATCTTATTTAGATGATTTATGTATCCTCTCTTCTCATGCTGCCCTCAAATCTCTGGGACTTCTTGGTGGAACTGGACAGGTATTTTATACCATGCATGTAAATGCAGAAAAGAACTATGGCTCTTTCATTTCCAGTGGGAGAAGAATCGTTTGTGTAAGCTCTTTTGTGGTGCTAGTCTTCAGAAGTGAGGGAATGAGCAGAAAGTACGTTAGGTTTTCTTAATATATCCTTCTATGATTATGTTCATTGCTTTTGGAATAAAGTTATCAACTGTGAGCATTAGGACTTAGTACCTGTCTAAAAAAAAAAAAAAAAAAAAATTTTCATTGTTGTAAATGTAATTGTGAGAGTTTTAAGGTTGCTTAGGCATCAGTATTTCTTATACTTCCAATTGCTTACAGTGCTAGTGAAAAAAAAGAACACTGTCATTGATAAAAATCAAATTCCTAATGAAAACAAGCCATGTCAGTTTGGAACTTTAGAGCTATTGAAACAATGCCCACTGTAAGAGCTGTAGCAGACAATGGAGAACCATACTACAAATGTGTCTTTATATCCAGTGTCGTTGCATCCTAAGGACCACAGAGCTCTGGATTTTTGTTGAAAACAGTTTGATCTGTGTATTCAAGCTCTTGGTGTTTTCTTGTTATCATGTCACCCACTAACTGGCTAGGTTACTGAGAATAAAAGAAATAAATTTTTGCCATGGTGGGGCATATTATAAAAGACTTAGTTATAAAAGGCCTATCAGACTTGAAAGATCTTGTAATCACATGGCTGAGTTAACTCTTCTTTTCTGCATGTGAGTAGAAAAACAAGTGAGATGTCAATGAGATGGCACGTACTATCTCAGCTCTTTGAAAATTGGTTGAAAACAATATTATTGAAGGTAACACAGGGTCACAATGGAATAACACGCTGTGAAAATTAATGAGGTTTTTTTGACATATTTCCAAACAGCTATGAGATATTTCCATGTTTGTCATTTAAGAACAATTAAAAATTATCACAGACAGTGAGATTGAATTCTTTTCTCAAACATCCAAACATGCTTTTATTTAAAGCTCACAAGCAGTCACCAAACATTCCTGATACTTTTTATGGTCCTGATAGAATGTTGAAGTTCTGTAACAGGAGAATAGAAAATGATGAAGACCAAACAACAATTTCACTTCAGAATTTGTGAAGATTTGAAAAAGACATCTGAGTAAATAGAAATATTGCAATATATTTCAGCATATATTGACTGGGCCTAGTAGGATTGTGTGGATTTGAAGTAATTTGATAATTGCAACCTAACATTTCGCCGTGTGTAATATTACTTTTAAAGCTGTTATGAGGGGAAAATTGGACATCATGGACAGTCTCTAAAACAATAAACTCAGAAGTGGAGAAGATAAAAATCAACATCTCTTTCCAGGAAACCTTCAAAAGACTCTTGTTTGTTTGGGTTTTTTTGGGGTTAGTTTGTTTGTTTGTTTGGATTTTTTGTTTTGTTTTTGTTTTGTTTGTTTGCTTTTTGTTTTGTTTGGGTTTTTTTAAGAAATAGCAGTAATTTCTTAAGTAATGAGATTGCATTAAAGTAACTACACCCTCACAGTCTTCCTTTTTTTTTTTAATTTTTTTTAGTAACATATTACAGATCTATTTTCTCATGGTATTGGCTCTGAAAGTACCTCTGCTTGTTTAGCATCTGGTGTCTAATCTGAGACTTAGAATATCAGCAAATTGAATCTGGGAGGATCCCTAGGCATCTCTAATGAAACAAAGGAAGGCTCCAAAGACATTGAAGTTGATAGTTCAACTGTTAATATGGAATATTACTCTGAATAAAGTGCAGATTACATCCTGTGTGGTGTGATGCACTGTGGATATATATATTACAAAAACAGAGATTCCAAGACAAGGATGTGGTAAATATTCAAATGAATTTCAATTTGCTTTGAAACATCAGTTTGAAACAGAAAAAGTTCCTTTTTTCTTTTTTAGCAACTACTCTAGGATTGAAATGTGTCAAAGTACTCTCTTAAAAATAGTGGCAAATGTGTTACTTAACATCTTTAGAGACAAAGGGATTGAGTGCACCCTCAGTAAGTTAGCAGATGACACCAAACTAAATCAGTATGGCTGATGCATTTGCATTATGGGATACCCTCCAAAGGGACCTGAACAAGTTCAAGAACTGGGTCCAAGGAAATCTCAGGAGGTTTAACAAGGCCAAATGCAAGGTCTGAACTTGGATCAGTGCACCCCCTGGCATCAATAAAGGCTGGAGGGTGAAGAGATTGAGAGCAGCCCTACTGAGAAGGATTTAGGGGTGCTGCTGGGTGAGAGGCTGGACATGAGCCAGGAATGAGCACTTGCAGCCCAGAAAGCCAATCATGTCCTGGGCTGCATCAAAGGAAGCGTGGGCAGCAGGTCAAGGGAAAGGATTCGACCCCTCTGCTCTGGTGAGACCCCACCCACTGTACTGTGTCCAGCTCTGGGGTTCCCAGCACAGCAAGGACATCAGCCTGTTAGACTGATTCCAGAGGAGTGCCACCAAGATGATCAGAGGGTTGGACCATCTCTCACGCAAAGAAAGGTTGAGAGATTTGGTACTATTAGAACAGAAGGCTCTGGGGAAATTTAATTGAAGCCTTTCAGTACTTCAATGGGTCTTACAAGACAGATGGGAACAGAATTTTTAGTAGGTCCTGTTGCAGTACAGCGAGGGGCAATGGTTTTAAACTTAAGGGTCAATTTAGATCAGATATAAGAAGGAAGATTTTTATGATGAGGTTTCACAAACGCTGGAACAGGTTGCCCAGAAAGAAGGTGGATGCCCCATCCCTGGAAACATCCAAGGTCAGCTTGAATGGGACTCTGAGTAGCCTGACAGAGCTGAAGGTGTCCTTACCCATGGCAGGGAGTATGGACTTTAAAGTTCCCTTCCAACTCAAACTACTGTAAGATGCTATGAAGATATTTTTGTAACTGTTGCTCAGGAATTACAATCCCATTCTGCCATTTTGATGGTCTCTCCAGCCTGACTTGTTCTCATGTTATTTATCTGTTATCTCCTCTCAATGAAGATGGGGGACATGTTAAGTGATTTATGAGCTACAATTGAATTAAGAAGCATAGCTCACAGCATAAAGTAGTACTATTTGAGTTGAATTTTTTTGTTGTCTTTTAGATAAAATATTCCATATTCTCATGAAAGCTTCAAAGGTTTCATTTCTCAGTTACTTGATTTTCTAAAGAAAATCAACGTATCTACTAAAAGTAGATTTTTTTCCCCAGAAAACACAGTTTGGTAAAGAAATTTAATGAGAGTCTGTTGACCAGCCTTGATTATTAACTTTTATGTTTGTATCTCTTATGTGACTGAAAGGAAGTAATATCCTTTTCTTCTGCTTCAGAAAGTCTATACTTTGTTTTTGTTTTTTAGGTGAATCAAAACTCCTAGAGAAATTGTGAAATTTTACATGTAAAACTGGAGTAAAAAGCAGCTCAAAATAATCCTCTAAATAGTTCTCCATATTGCAGAGTGAAGTTCAATTTATTAATATTTATCGACTGTGCCTGTTTAAAGTACTAGTTTAAGCATTCTTATTCATGGATTCCAAAATGTATTTTAAAAAAGCTCAGACTTCTTTTCCGTGATGGACTTCAGCTCCAAGTGTTTGGGTGTCTTTCTCCTTTCTCTTTCCACTATTGTGCTTATACTGCTCAGTGGCCCACTGAGGTTTCTGGCCTGGTGCTGTAAAGCCACCATCACTTATCTTCTGCTTTCTCGGGTGAACAAAGAGAATAGAAATTTGAATGATGCCTGTAGTTGCAACACTTAGTCAATCCTCAGGTAGCAGTAAAAAAAGTAATGCAGGGAAGCCTTCCTTAATACAAAGGAAAATAATGCACTCTGCTTCCTTGGCACTGTCCTAATACCAGGTGAAGATGCAATGGAGCAATATTTTGTTCAGGAACCAGAGAGGCTCTAATAGGCACTTCCTTCTGACACCAGGTTATCATCTTGTAAAAGAACTGAAAACCAAAGTGCTAAAGCAGTTTGGTTCCCGTTTTGTATCTATATTGAAAACAAGACTTTATACAGAACAAACAGGATATATTTTGATTCAGCAATGTTTATTTTTCTCTAATGCAAAATTTGAGTCAGTGGTCTAATTATTGTGCTTCTCAGTCTTTCAGAAATGTTCCTCAACACAGTATAATTTGTTTGTTTTACAAAAAGACAACTGTTGCAGCAAAGTAAGATAAACAAAATATGGTTGTTGTGTATGTAAAAGAGCACGTGAGGGGCTCCCACAGTAGCTGTTACATATAGGCAGTCTTTTATAGTCTTAATTATATCATCACTGGAAAATCAGTTGCTGTGTATCTAAATTCATTTGCACACATTATGTTTTTCACCCCCGAGGAATAATATGCCGCATAACTACATCTGAAAACTAAACTAGTGAAATTTATGTCATGCCGATGTTTATTTTGTTGTAAAATTGACTTTAAACAAGCAATCCAATATCTAGTAAAGGGGTCCGATCAGACAGGCTTGTAATGTCATTAAATGCTGCATTTGTTAATGGCTGCAAATATTTTCTTTCCTACTACTTAAGGGTGTTGAAAAGCTTGTTAATGGGAGTGGAAACGAGCTACAAATGAGTGCATACATATTGTAGTGAAGTAATTCAGCAATTGCTCTTCCTATTTATACTGAAAGAGAAGTGTCAGCAAGGGCAAAAATGACAGTTAGAGAAATACTTCAACCCTGGCAGACATAAGTCTCTGAAATAACTTCTAAAGGAACTGATGGATGTTGAATTTTTGAACAATTGAAAACACAATGTGATGAAGTAGTGAAGAATATAAGAGTATTGGCTTTCCATAGACAGTGATTTTGAGTCTTAGGTCTAAGACCTAGAAAGCATTCCTCAGACACCAAAGGTCTTCCCAATATTAAGCAGGTGTTACTTTCCCTATGAAAAGTTACATAGCCTGGTAACTTTCCATATGAAAACAACCCAGTATTAAACTACTGTGTTAAACCACAGTGTGAAACTCTGAGTTAAACTACTGTGGAACTACATTCATTCTCGTTTGACTGACCATGATTCTCATCCATGATAGGAGAGCAGATGGTGTTCAGCATCTTCAGGTGTATTGCTGTTTTGTTTTGTTTTGTTTTTCTGTTTTCCTATCTGGTACTAGTTCAACATTTTTCTTCACCTGCAGCACAAAATATGATTCCTTGTGGAAAGAAATCTGCTCCCAGCAATGACTGCTGAGAGAGAGAGTGAAGATGCTTTGTTACTACAGTACCTCTTGGGACCAATGGCATGGAAATCAATGAAAGGAACTCCAGATTATGATTTGAATATAGCAGCATTTGATTATTCTGTGTGCTATAACAAGAACGGTAGCTTGTTTTAATATCTTTAAGCCATAGCATTGTTCAAGAAAAGTGGAAAAAGGCCACATAGACTCTTTAAGGAAAAAGCTTATGTAGAATGAGTGGGTAAGAGCAGTAGCTGTCAAAGATCAGGGATTTCATGGCTATCCATCCAGTTGCAAAAGAAGTCCAGCTTACATTTTACTGGAGGCCACCCTGACTAATATTAACTGACACTAGGAGCTTCCATTGCAGGTTCAGACAACTTTGCACCACTGTGGAGCCAATGAAATGCATAATCTTCCTTTACACATTTTATTTTGATATGGGAATATATTCTGAGGAAAATTAGTAGTAGAATCTAACTTCACCTTCTGAGATACTACCTATTAAATCAGTGCTAAAGGCAACAGTGGGAGGACAAAGCTTTCATTGTAGAGTCCGGATTTTTTTTTTCCTTGATTCTTTGACCACTATTTAATTTTTGCTTCTGAATCTTAATTATGAGATGTAAATTCCTGCTGTTTATAGTATTTTTCCTACTTTTATAATGATCTATTGTTAGTTTAGCCATAGACCAGATGAGAGATGACTAACGTAAACTGAGCTGAAAAAATTATGTATAAAACTAATGAAAAGGGAATGAATGTCAAATTTGTAGGACCGTAAATTCTGTCAGATAGCCAAGTAGTCACAAAAAGCTTGCCATCAGAAACAAGAGTCTTTACTGAGCAGTGCAGAACTCTGGTAAGAATTAATATTTTAATTAATGTTATTGTAGAAATAAATTCCTTTTACAGAGACCAGAATCTATCCATTGCAAAAGACACCAAAATTTGCTGCAAGAGACAATTAATGAAATAATAAAAAATTTGCAAAAGAAGCAATTTGCTGTTTCTCAAATGAAATACCTGAGGCCAGTCTTATCTTGACCTTAGAAAATTACAAGCATATTTCTTCAATTACTCTATTTTTACTGGTTTTGAAAGGGACTCAAGACCTTCTCATAGCCTAAATATTTCTGGTTCTGTAGCCATATAAGAGTTAGTACCGGGTACAGAGACCCAAAAAGAAATTAATTGGGCTGATCCTGCACAGCATCTCTATCTATATTTTCTGTGGATTTTTACAATACTTTTTTCCTGGAAGGGGCAGTCAGATTACACAAGCAGGTTGGAATAGAGGGAAATTCAGATGAACATGATGTAACAGGTGGGAAGAATACAGTAACACCATAAGCACAAACAGCAAAGCTGGTTTGGGGGAGGAAAGTGGATTTCTGGGCAGTAAGTTTTGGTTGGCCTTTGTGTGTGTGTGTGTTGGTTTGGTTTTCTAGTTAATTTATTTGTTTGCTTTTAATGAAGCTTACCCAAGGTTTTTTGCTGTTGGCTTCATTGTTCTCCTTCCACACTAATTATTTCTTACCTAAGGCATCAGATACTTATCTATCAGATAAGGTGTAGAAAGCATAAGAACATATGAGGCTAAGTATTAGTGGGAAAGGCACAAACAGATGAAAGAGAAATGAATAAACAGGTGGGAGTAGGACAGAAGCAGTTTTATACCTTGACAATGAGCTGTGAAAATCGTAGGTATAGCTGTAACAAAAATGAAAATGGTTTCAAAAACACTAGAAGGCATTTCAGCAGGGAAGTGTTATTCTTTTCTTGTGAAAGTGCAGAAATCTCTGCACAGCACTATTTACCCTTATATTCCAAAAGGAAATACCCTTAATGGATTTCTGTCTTCTCGGAGGATGAACTTGAGCAGTGATTTATTTATGCTTGGATGGCTACCTAAAAATAAGAAATGCAAATGTGTGCATTTGTAAATGTTAATATGACAAGTTAGAGAAGTCACTGTTTTATCCTGACGTGTGCAGTCAAATGGAGAGGACAAAACAGACTGGGTTTACACAAGCTGAGTGAGACACTGGGGACAAGTAACAAAAATGTAAAGAGACCATGAAGACTTTAGAAGTTAAGAAGATGGTTTTTAATTACTTTCTGGATTAAATAGAAATAAAGCAAGTGAAAAGGTGGGGAGATAATTGCACGTTCCTGCAGATTACTTGGTAAAAGGACCAAGAATAATTACTATGTTACTGACACTGACTCTATTTACTTCTTAATATTTCTAACGATGATATTATCATTAGACTGACATTACCAGATATTTACTTTGTAATCAAATGACAAGAGCTACCATGAAACATGGAATGTGGCAACAGTGATTTGCTACTTTAATCATTACTAAAATAATAATTGCAACATAGCTTAGGGCTTTTCTGACTCAAGAATGGTTTTCAGAATGGTGTATGTGCAAATCACAGACCAAAATAAAGTTGTTTCTTCCAATGAGATTGAATTTTAGACTCAAGATATTTACTCTGATGTTATTTTTGGCCATGCTTCATCGAGCCTGGATGAGATCCCACTTCAATGCAAAGCCTGGAATAATCCCACTTCAGTAAGGCATGAGAAGACAGGAATATGATAATACTCCTCAGACCCCTTCCATTGCTAGGAAGACAGAGGCATCTCAAAAGGAAAACTGTGAAGTTTGATGAGGTAAAATGTCTAGAGGTGTTTATTTTTTCCATTGACTATTAAAGGAGCCTAGGGTGGTTATGATCCTAACACAAGCGCTTCTGCTAATTGCAAGAAATTACATAAATTGCACTCAAGCCTGAATTAAAAAGCCAAATGGATTAAAAATAAATTCACCAGAACCCTGCCTGAAAAGATCAGACTTTGATTGGAAGATCTCCTGTGTATGCCACATGTTTGTAAAATTATTTGCATTCCTACTCAGCCTCAATATAAATAACGTTCTCTTTTACTGCCTCCATGTATTTTGCATTTTATCCTACAAGCTCTGAAATAATTAGTTAAAAAATATATGTGATACCTTAAAATGAGGAAAATGTAATCAGTGTACCTTGTAATAAAGTACTCACTAGCCGTGTCTTCAATACACTTGAATTTGGATCATTACTTTTATGATAAGCATATCAACAAGTAAAGAAGGCAGATAGACAGATGATAAGATGGCTTCAACAACTGAAGTACATCAGTGTTACAGGAGATGAAATTATTTCTTGCAGACTAGTTTCAAGTGAGCTAAAGTCTTTGCTCAAAAAAATTCAAATGACCTTGAAATAAGTTAAAAGAAAATCTGTTAGTGAACTGGATTCTTAGATCCTCATTTCAATAAATATTTAATGAAAAGCTAAGAACGAAACAGAAGAAAAAGACAAACATTTGTGCTTTCCAAAACTTAGAGAAAAATATATACACTGAGGATATACACCTCATCTTCACAGAGCAATGAATGAATTCACTGATATATTTGCATATGCATCACACTGAAGATATCTATTCCCTTGCTCCTGGACACTATTTATGGAAAATCAGAAGAGGGTCCCTCATTTCATTCCTCTCATTTAAAAGGCTTCAAATATGGGAATACAATCTGAAAGAAAGATAAGCTAAATTATTAGAGGAGTAGAAGAATGAAAAATTAGACAGAATACCTCTCATCTCTTGTAAAAAATACGTAAAAGAAACTGATGGCCTAAATTTCTGTATTTGTTCCCATCCTAAATGGGGTTACACCAATGTATTGAGGTTGGTAAAAAATCAAAAGTTACTTTTTTTTTTTTTAATGGAAAGACCTCATTGGAGACTACTTAAATTTTATAATCCAGCCTTCAGTTCTTAAAGGTTGCAGATGACCCACTGTAGTCCCTTCCAACCTGACCCATCCTGGGATTCTTTGAAATAAATCACTGAAGACTGCAATTTTTTTTTCCAGACAAACAATGTTATTTCAGAAGACAATGCAATTTCTGGATGTTTCTGAATGTGTTTGAACATTAGGAGAAATAAAAAGCTTTCAACAGTATGTAATAGTTCCTTTCTATTCATGTAGAAGAAATTCCATAATAAGCAGACATTATAAAGTAATTTCTGTCTTTTTGTAAGTGGACATTTGAATAATTTTTTTACTCTTTTGTTGACTGGAAGGAAGACTTTAAGATTCAATTCTGAGCTGTACAGGCCAAATCCTGATGTCACTGGAGTCAATAAAAACTTACCATTGACTTACATGAGATTGAAACTTAGCTCTGCACTAGATAAAAATAAACTCAGATGACTGTTTTCTCTTTGGATGTCCTCAGAACTGAAATGCATGATTAACATATTTTTATAAACCTTGATGCTTTCTTTGGATATGTCGTTGCTGCTTGGAAGAAGTGTAGGTGATTCTTTCAGGTTCATGTGCTCATAAGAAACTGTAGCCACTGCCAATACTAGGCAAAATTGAGGGGGAAAAGAATTAAGTTTGTTTGTGATAAGAGGTTCCTCATAAAATAAGTTGCTGTCCTGGTGCATTGTTTCAAGGTTGATACTAGAGCACTATTGATTCAAGGAAACCAGGAATGGGCTAAATTGTGCAGAAGAACTCTTGAGTGCAGATGTAAAGCAAATTTAAAAAAGGATAATTTTTCCAGTGTATTAAATTGTGGAAGGATCAAATACCGCATGTTGGAGAGAAACAAGATGTGATAAGGAAATTGAGTACTGTAATAGTAAAGTTTAGGCACAATCTTAGAGAAGAAATGAAAACCATAGGTGTCATCTCTCAAATGGAGGCATCTCCTTTGGAGATCAACACCATTGCAAAGAATGTGAGCACTGCTCAGAAGTGCAAAGCAAAGCACAAAAGTATTAAACTCTGTATCATCCAGCAGACAAACAAAAAGGACAGACCCCTTCTGAATTCCAGTCCACAAGCCAGTATTTCAGAGTCTGCTTTTACTACATTCAGTCATTTCACACATCTGGCTTGACATGGTACTTCTTTCATTTCAGTGGGGGACAGTCAACATGTGCAAAAGAAAATCAAATCTTTGAAGTCGTTACCCCATGAGACTGATAAGACTATGCACTGCTGTGGATGGGAAGAAAAAGCCAGATATCCTTGAAGAGTGTTATTTTCTCTCTCAAATGACAAGGAAAGCCCATCTGAAGCATTGGTCATGTGTCCTGAGGCTGTCCCTTGTAAGGTATCACACAGTCCTGGTTTTATTCATTTTGAATCTCCGTGGAAGACACACAGTGAAAATAAAAATACTGGTGGCTTATTACTATGTCATTCCGAGGAGAACAACCTGCTTCACTTTCTCTTTTATTGACTCTACCTGTGGATTACCTTGATATTTTCCCAGTTCTGGCTGGTGTCATAGTGAGGCATCTGTAAATTAAGCCAGGTAAGGCTAGAATTATGTTGGAAAAGCATCTTTAAGCTATCAAGGAAAAGCAGTAACTCTATAATTTATGACAGTTTACAGACTGCTTCTTATTTGGGAGTCTTACTGAATCCTTCAATCTTAATGAAGTATGGAACCATGATGAAAAGTGTTGGCATTTGACCTACGTTGAAAAGTGTTAAAAATGATGAAAAGTGATGGCATTTGGCCTATGTTGAAATGTATTTATGCAAATGCTCCTGTGTCCTTTAGAGTGAACACAATGTTGTCTGTGCAATTGGGGTGCCTTACAGGTTCAAAAGCATCAAAAAACAAGTGCAGTTTGATGCATGATCAAGCATTGGAATGGTCTTCCCAGGGAAGTGGTTGAGTCACCATCCCTGGAGTTATTTTAAAAATGTAAAAATGTGGCATTTAGGGATATGGTTTAGTGGTGGGCTTTGCAATGCTGGGTTAACGGTTGGACCTGATGATCTTAAAGTTCTTTTCCAAACTAAATCATTCCATGATTAAATTGCAATTGTAACTGCATTTTTTATTTATATTTGGTTCAGCAGTACAAATAGCACTGAATAGAAACAGTGACATTAACCACAAAACCTCTCTTTTAGTTTTCCGTAAGAAATCTGAAAAAAGGGCCCGTGAAGCCATTCATCCTCACTGTCATGGGATGGTGGTGTGGAGTTTCCATAGAGTCAGTCATGCATTAAGGTCAAAGTGTGCTTGAGCACAAAGGGGAACCGTAGATATGGTGGCACTTGTAAATACAGATTAGTGTTTGACAAAGTAAAAAACTCCTTATTGTTCCACTAGGTTCAAACATGTTCCATGTGACTAGTCAAACAAGTAATGGCTTCTGACTCCTGCACTTCCAAACACAGACTGTTTAATGTAGCTTAAAGTGACATAATCTCCATTTAGGATAAATCTCCCTTAACTTTAGCTACCAAAAAGACTGTCTAATTTAAGATAGCCATAAATGACCTAACTAGATTCCTTCAGTCAATGGAGAATGGTCTTACTTTATCATCTGAGCAACTTCCTGGCAGATGCTCATCTTTTTGTCTTCCAAGAGATCTAGATGATTAGCACAGACAGATTCTCACCATTCAGACAGTCAAAATGAGACTAAATAAATCCCACCCTCAAGGGAAACAGGTAAATAAGAAGTCACTGTGGAATGCAAACCTAAGTTTGGTGAAGACAATTGTATATGATCATGATGAGAAGGCATTCTGCAGAAATAACATTTCTTTGATGATAGATTGTGGTGGTTTTCACCTGGTGTCCACTCAAACCTCCAGGCTCCCCCTATCCCAGAGGGAAAGGGAAAAGGAGAAAAGGCAAAAAACAGCTGAGAGATAATGCCAAACCAAACTCAGAGTGGCTAAATACTTAAATTTATTGCTAACAAGAACTAAATATAAAAGCACCAAAACTAAAAAGTAAGAAATAAATCAGTCTCAAGAACACCCCTCACCTCCCACTCCTCCCTCCCTCCAGCCATTCAAGAGAGCAGGGAATGGGAGTTTTGCAGGTGGTTGTTTTTGCTGCCATTGTTCTTGTCCTGTGGGTCACTCCATGGGGTGCAGTCAGGTCTCTGCACCCTGATGGTCCTCCAAGGGCTGCAGAGGGACAGCTTCTCCACCACGGTCTTCACCATGGGCTGCAGGAGGGCTGCAGCTCTGAGTACTTCCCCTGCTCCCATGGGGTCCCTCCCACGGGAGACAGTCCTTGAGAGACTTCTCCAACATGAGTCCACCCACCAGGCAACACTTCTACTGGGGGAAAAAGCCTGCTCCAGGTGGATCTCTTTCTCCAAGAATCATGGCTGCAAGTCTCTTCCAGGATCTTGCTCCATCCTGGGCCTCCCACAGGGCAACAGCTTCTTCAGGCTCCTCCAACCTGCTCCTCCAGGGGCTGTAGAGGGGTCACCACACCCCAAAAGATCTCCCTGGGCTTCAGGGAGAGGGGGGTGGAATAGCTTTCAGTCCTCTCCCCCCACCCCTGCTCCAACATGGGTTCCCTCCTTCGCCTCCTCCCACTCTGACCTTGGTCTCTGCGTTGTTACCTTATGGCTGGAATTATTTTTCACTGCATAACACTCTTGAATTCTTAAATATGTTATCACAGAGGCGTGACTGTGATTCTTAATTGGCTCAACTCTGTCCACCAGCAGGAAGCCCCTCCTGGCCCTGGCTGTCATTGGTTCCACAGGACAGGAGAAGCTTCTAGCAGCTTCTAACAGAAACCATCCTGGAAGCCCTGCCTTAATTCAGCTACAGAAACCCATGACATAGATCACTTTGTCATAGTTTTTGCTCAAGTTCAAATGTGCTGGCAAGTCTCTAAGACAGAAAAGAATAAGTGAAGAATTCAAGAAGAGATTAAATACTGCAGTAGATGGTGATTTTTTTTCCCCTTCCTGATCAGTTTTGTCACCCAGAGCAGGAAGAAGATGGAGGAACCACTGAATCATAACATTGTGGATATGTTTGTGTACATGTAATTAAAATTTCATTGTTCAGTATGTGGGTGCGTAGATCAACCTGGGTTTGCTGTTGAATTCCATATTTTAAAAATCTTGCATTTTCTGTGAGACAGTAATAAGTGCTGTATACTCTAATAATTTATTATTTCTTTAATCGCTGTTCATGGTCTCCTAAGAAGGAAATAACTGTTTCTAAAGTTCAAAGCTTCCTGACTACTTTTGAAGTCATGACAGCACTGTTCCTAGGGATGACTGTGATCTAGGCAGCTGTCCCCCAGGAATAAAAGTAAATTAATGGGAAAAAAAAAATCATAGATATATAAAATGGTGCTTTCATCAACATTGCTTTCCAGTTTTGCTTTATGATATGTCATCTCGTGTGGGAGGGGAAGCAAAGTTGCCTGTACTTTGAAGTGGTAGCATGTTCTGAAGCAGTCATTAATGTAGTTCATACCTTTTCTTAGTTACCTGCTCTGTGCAGTCAGGTTACCTTGCAGAACCCAGGTCTGTGCAAGTAGCCTGGAGGGCAAAAATCTGACAAAGGAAACTATTAAGTGGAAAGCTTGTTGAAAATATAAAATACTTTTCAAATAAGATTTTGTAATTTTCCAGCTTTTCACAGAGATCTTACAGCTAGTCTAGCTTTCAGAATACCGTGTTACCTTCAATTATTTACAACTAAGAAAAGTAGTTTTCTGTTTAGCTCCTTTTAGTTTCAAGCTGAAAAGTTAGATTGTAGGTTTCACTCTTTTTTTCTCCATATTTAAATTATTAAGACAAATTTTTTTTCACATTATGTTACAAATACATGAACAGATTCCTATAATTTTCATCAGTTTGCACACACTTTCATAATGTGCTAATGCCTTTCTCATATAGTTATTTCTAATCTTAACAGGCAATTTTAATGTCTCCTTCCATGACAAGCATCCCTTTAGTCAGTTGATGCATAATTAGCACAGTGACTCTTGTATGATAGCAACAAGTTACTATGTGCATATTATGCAGCTTCCATTGCATTTGCCTGCTTTGAATGGCCAAAGGAAGTAGAAAACACCGCAAAACTGTCACTGTCTGCAATAGATTGTTCTTAATTACCTAAATAGATTGGTTGACAACAAAGATGGTAAAGGACCTTGAGGGGAAGCCATATGAGGAGTGGCTGAGGGCACTTGGTCTGTTCAGTGTGGAGAAGAGGAGACTGAGGGAAGACCTCACTGGTAATAAATGTAACTTCCTCAAGTCAAGCCTGTTTTGCCCATGACAGTAACTGATGAATGATATCTCTAGAGAGTGATCACCAGACTTTTTCTCTCCCCT
Source organism: Formicarius rufipectus (assembly GCA_013399695.1). Classification (NCBI taxonomy): domain Eukaryota; kingdom Metazoa; phylum Chordata; class Aves; order Passeriformes; family Formicariidae; genus Formicarius; species Formicarius rufipectus. The sequence continues at coordinate 405,821 of VXAU01000113.1, read as the reverse complement.
CTGCAGCTGAGGAAGGCAGTGATAGAGTGGCTTTGGTGGACACCTCACATCTGGCCAGGGTTATGCCACTGCATACAGTTACCTTCACTTTTGCTTCTAAGGACACTTATTACCCTCCATTACATGAAGGGGAAAGTAATACACCCCTTTAATTTTTGCAAATTATTCTTTCTAGACATTCAAACTACCAAATACCGAAATGGAGAGATTGCTATAATTCACCAGTTTAATTTACGATATTCCTCATGAATGCTAAGAAAAACGTGCTCCATGAAAAAAAAATCTAATTAAGCCAAGGATAGTGTCCCTCAAGACTAATAGTTTAGAGTTTAAATTTCCAATTACATTTATGTTCCGTTTAGATTTGCAAGAGTACAGCTTCCATTGATATAGTTTACAAATATCTTAAGTAAGTATTCTTAAAAGAAAGGAGGGTGTAGGCTGATCTTCCAGTCAGAACATATAGGCTTACTTATACTAAATAGTTTTCTCTCAGTGATGAAAGAGACATAACTAGGAGGAATTAGAATCCTGAACTTAGAAAAATTCAAAGTTTTCTTTCTATGATAAAAATGTGTTATATTTTTAGAACTCTGGTGTGCAACAAGCCTCAGATTTTTGCTACTTCTGCATTCAAAATTTCATTGCAGTCTTGCTGAAGATACTGTTGAAGCTACTGTAAAACAAAGTCAAGCCAAAAATGATGCTTTCTGGCATTATGTGAAACTACACTTTGCTGATGCAATAAGCTAGTACTTAGAGAGATCAGTAACACTGCAGGTGCAGTTTCTGACTTGAATCTGTTATGTTCTATGACTCAAGTCCTGGCGACCTGAGGTAACACCTCTTTCTCAGGGACGTGCTATTATGGTTGAGTATAATTGAACAACTTGAGCCAGGGCCTTTCTCATATAGACAAAATAAGCTGCTTAGGTTGTACTCTGCAAGGGACACTTCCATTTTTACCTCGCTCCTCTCAATCAGCTATAATCCAGAAATTAATTTTCATGGGCCCTATTGTCTTGGTTGAAGACAGACTAAGATAGTTTGGGGAAAAAAGGGTAAGAGATATAATAAACTAATGTACTGTGGAATTAACTCAAGCCCATGTATCTATCCACTTAAACCCAATTACAATAACCTGTTCTATATTTGAAGTTAGTTTTTCTTATACAACAGGGGAAGGACTAAGATGCTTTATAGAGGGAAAATTAATAAAATGTATCATTCCATCTGAGCAGGAATGGAATCTATCATGTGATGCGTTTTTTAGGATGGCTTTAGAATTTCAAATACAGTTTGCAATGAAATGATATCGGTAAGTGTAATCACAGAATCAACACCAAGTGGCTATTTCATACACATGTATCCAGTTGAAAATGGAATTTCAATTATTACGCTTGACATCTTATTAAACTTTTCGATTCTAATTTATTTTTTTTTCTCAACTTTCCTGTCCTAATACTCAGAAGAGAAACTTTTTCTTCCTTGTATTTATTTATTCCTGACAGGATGGAATTCAATTGCAATTCCTTATATTGAACTGCTCTATCATTATAAACTACCTTCTTCTTTCTAAGCTCAAGACATGTATTTAGGTGAAAGCACTCATAACCTTCAGAAATCTTTTTGTGATACTTTATATTTGATTGGCAGTGTTGCACAATAGTGGTTGAGCAATATAAAGAAGCAATAACAATAAATTTCAGTGAAACTGAAACCGCGTAGCAAAAATATATTATTGTAGATTGATAATTGATACAATTGGTTCATTTAGTTAGTCTGGGTTTTGGACACTTTTATATATCTTTTCAATCAAATCTCATTTAAGGCGTGTGACAGGAAAATAAAATCCTCTTACTTATACATACTGTCAGTACAATAAGTCCCCCAGTAGGGTGCTTTTGAATGCATATTTAGGAAGACAGATACAAGTTTTAAAAGATGGAACTATGTCTGAAATGCTGTTTAGTGTTCCACCAGATAAGACTCTTCAGTAATCCTCCAAGCTCTGGAACAAGTCAAAGTAATAGCACCAAAGAACCAAATTTATCTTGTAAACAGTCATGTTTTCCTGTAACCAGCAATCTCAGAACCTTTTATCTGAAACTGCCAATTAACAGTAACCACTCACCATGTGGCACCCTCACAAGAGAACAGTTGAACAACTGCAGAGATCTTTCTCTTCATTTCTCTTATTCTATGGCAGGATGTTTTGATGGCGGCAGGATGTTTTGATGGCAGCAGGATTCATGGAAGTGAGAGACAGGCCACCATTGTAACACTGCCCCACAAGGGAGAAAGAGCATTAGCTCTCACTGCTAAAGGATGAAAGATCTGTCAAAATAACTAAAATAATGACACTTAAGGTAAATCCCTGTCACTGGGACTTGGGCTGGATCTCAGGTACTTTCTTTGCAGGGCACCGTCTAACGGCTTTGCCACACAGGACCAAGTAGGAAGAACCTAAAGCAAGCTCTGTTTGTAGGTCATAATACTCCCTATGCCTTGAACTGATGTTAAATTATACCATAAAGTCAGGTGCCTGAACTATGATATTGATTCTTTAAGTGGGCAGCAGCACTAACACACTTTAAAATATTCCTTCAAGGAAAAAAATGCTATGGACTCAGTCAAGTTGTTGCACCTGCAGTTTAGTAGTCTTTATAAAGAGATGCTGGAAAAGGACTAAGACAGGAAAGTTTTTTACATTTTCTGCAGTATTTTAAAGAAAAAATTTGTTGCCAACCTTAAGGTGACAAACACAACAACAAAATATTCAGTTTGTCTGTAGTAAAACATGACTTTACTACTGAAGTTGAAATTTTTTTAAAGGCTAGAATTAAAAAAATTCATAACTTCAGCTTTTGTTCTGAATAATTCTCCCATGTGCTTAAACCTCTACTCAGTCTATACCAGGAAAGAAAGCTCACTTTTTTTTTTTATTTTTATAACAATAACCAGACCAGAAAGTCAAAAAATATATTTTACCATCAATTAATTTTATTCAAAACTAAAGTAATAATCAAATACTTCATTTTATTTTATCAAATTTTGTTTATAACAAAAGGCAGCAAAAGTGCCCTACCTAGTCTTTGTATCATGTTCTGTACTCTCTAGAATGTAGAATAGCACAACAGGGAGCATTGGTCAAAAAGAATGAATTGCTAATTTTAAAATTCCCCTTTCTTTGAGTTTTGGTATATGTATTTTGCATCACAATTTTTTCAGGAATAAGACCCTTTCAGATGCTTGCTTAGAGATGTGTTACCAGATAGCAGAAAAAGTACACAGAAAATTACAAGATGTTAGAGCACGCTATAATAAGACAAAGTTAAGATCTTGTGTGTTATGCTTTGAATAAGTGTTACAAGAGTATTTGCCCTACACAGTTAATAGTACTAGATACCACGCAGGACTATTAATGTTCTCATTTTGACCTCATAAATATATTCAGGAAATTATCTACTATTAACACACCCACCTTCTTTCCCCCACTTCCCAAACAAATTTGGCTTAGTGTGAAAGTAGGATGGGGTAATTTGACTTTTGCAATCACAGCAGACAGCTGTGAGTGATACGTGACATGAAAATTAATTATGCCTGCTCTTTTTCATTGAGAACAGATAGCACTGTGCAGTTATTATGCTGTGTTATAGTCCGTGCGTGACAGGTATGGAGTACACAAAGATAAAACAAGCCTTTATACCAAGTTTTGTTAATTATTCTTTTATGTAAAGGAAAATAAGTTTATAGAAACATAATATTCCTTTATTTCCTTTCTACCTCTTCCCTCTCTCCATTCCTTGTCACTGTGAGATAATTCTAGCATGCTCCCAGTCACTCAGGCTTAATAGCAGAGTGCTAAACTTGATCTCTCTTTTCCCTTTCTACCCACTGCTAGAGTGTTGCTAAAAGTCACCAGTTATTTCTCAGTAAGATGAAGAAGCTATGTAATTTTCCTTGTATTTCAGCTGTTACCCTTCTGATAATTTATCAGAACTGTCTTATCATCTCTCTCCTCATCTGATTCAACTTTCTTCTTTTCCTCTTAGGCTTTCCAAGCCTTCTGCTCAACTATCAGAGTTTCTTCTCAGCCTAAACTCATTATCCCCAGTCCTATTTTGAGCTCCTGTTTCACTGATTTAGGGACTCTCTGTGCCTTCTTTGTGAACTACAATCCCCCTGTTACAACTTGTCACTTCTACATATTCTACCACAAGCTGCCAGTGGTTGCTTGGGGTTCGCTTCTTTTTCCTCTTTGGCCTCTTCATCTTCTCCATTGAAAGAATTGACGATTTTGCAATTGAACACATTATCATTTTCCTTTCTTTCCTCTTCTCTGAGCCCTTCAAAACTTGTCTCACACCAGAAATACTTTATTTTGTAATACATTTTATTTATTCTGAATTTACTCTGTGTCTCAGAGGTACAAATTCATACAATTTGTGAGATTTGCCCTTTGCAATGAACTCAAATTATGAATAAGGGTAGCCAAGACTGGTTTTGGGGACTCATGCTAATCTGAGCCAGTGAGCCATGCTTGGCAGCTCTAGTTTGAATAAATCATTTGAATTACAGCATGATGAGAGCATAAAAGCTTTTTTTTTTTTTTTCCCTCCCGGATGCTTTTTGACAGGTAGTTTTGGAAAAAATCAACAGCTTGCACAGTGTAGGAAATATGACAAATGGATCCCTGTAAACACACTAATTTAAAATCTGGATGCCCGCACTTAGGGTCCTAGAATCTCATGTAGATAGTTACATGAACAATCAACTCTGAAACACTGAGTAGTCACATCTCACAGTGACTGCAGTGGCTGACCTGCCTGCTTTCCCTTTTAGTGCAGTCCAATGTTTTTGTGTGACCTACCAGCCACCAGAAAGACCAGCCTACCTGACCAGTTTGTGCCAACCTCTGTCTCTGCTCCTGAGCAGTCCCTGGAAAGTATCTCATTTCCTCTTTGTGATACCCTATACTGAAAGAGGCTTTTGCAAGTGCATGCGAGTGCCCATGTTTTCGTTTTGCATCTTGCTATCTTTTGTGTGTTCCTATTTATGACTCTGGAGGGTCAGCACACCGGAAATGTTGTGGTCCTCTGCATGGTGTGACCATTTTGTACAGGTCAACAGCAGGTGAGAGAGGGTAAAGGCTTTCTCTCATCTTTATTCTTTCTGTCTTGTTTCCTGGATGACAAAGAGGTTGCTTCTAGCTTATTTTGCTAAAATAAGAGAGCTCCAAAGCTCTCTTTCCCTCGTGTGTGTCTGCAAAGGAGACATATTCTATGTATGTCCAACCACACTGTCCAGTGTGAGGGTTGCACCATCTGCATGGGACATGCCATGGGTGGTACAAGAGGAAGGTACCAGCCAAATGGAAATAATTTTTTGCTTTCTCAGGAGGAAAACAAATGACAGATCTAGCTGTGTCTGACACTTCCTGAGCACCAGAGACTCTTTCCCTCTAGGGAATCTCAGATTAATGAGATGGAAAATGCAGTCAGCAGATTCCGTGCCATCAGAAACCACCAAATTTGCAGAAACTGCCCCTGTACCTCTGAACTGTGCCTTATTTCTAAAGCTAAAGAACTCTTAATACCAGATGCTTATCTTAGTCCTGATTTGATTTTTAATATTTTCACTCTGCCTTTCATACTAATAATGTTTTAAAAAGGAAAAGCAGAAGAGTATGCCTCACAGATCCAGAAGTCTTTACAGTAATTTTCAGGCAGAAAATCAAATTGCCTGTGGGCTGTAGATTTTCATAGTGTGCATGCATAGCAGAGGTCACCTTTAACATTAAGGGCATGAATCTCGTTTTCCCTCCATCATTTGAGGTTTGGTATAACGTCATTAATAACTTCAGCAGATTCACACTGACTGATCTGTGGGGTTACTAAGACCATTAGTTTGGCCCAGACCTTGTATTTAAAGTGTAACTAATGGCAACAAAAACTCTTAACTGTGCTTTAGAGAGAAAATATAACAATGAAAAGCTGCTGACAACTTCTAGGAACCATATCAGACTGCTTGCTTAATTTTATACAAAATTCTCTCATTACTAGATCCCACTACTATATCTGTCTGAGAAGAAAATTAACCCATTACCCCCATTTTGCAGACAGAAGTGAGGTTCTGAGAGATAAAAGAACTGTCAAAAATCACTCAGAGGGCAAAATTATGTTTTTTCAATCCCCTTATAGTTCATTAGACTCAAAATATGACAAGCTGGATCCTGCAGAGCGAAGGCAGAACAGCAGTAGTACAAGACATAGCGAGAGGGATCATAATGAAGTCTGGCTTTTGAGCTTGTTTTGAATTTTGATACTGGAAAGGCAACAAGTCTTAGCAAGCTTGCAGTGAGAGAAATCTGTTTACCTTTCTAGCTACTTGGCTACTTACAGAGTTCCAAAAATCCCAAAACGTTAGTCCTTTTTGGGTGAAGGAACTATTATAAAGGCTGTAATATGAAAGAGCCAGTACCCAAAAATTTCCAGGACAAATACAGTGACTGCTAAAGTCATAGACTCAAAACATGTCCTGCTTTAGCTGTTGTGTTTACACCAACAAGCAGTCAACTTTGACACTCAGGCTTTGTGTTCTGCTGAATAGCTGTGAGCTGCACTGTGACAGCCCCATCTACAGTCATACACCCTTGGAGTTTTCTGGGAGAACTCTGAGTTGAATTAGTTGCTGGTAGAGGCTTTCTGTTAACACATTTGCTTGTAAATAAAAAGAGCTATACAAAAAGTATTTGCATAAGTGAGTCATGTCAAAATCATGACCCTTTTTCATGACACTTCTAGGGTATAAAAAATACAGCGGTCATATGCAATGCATTAGTTAAGTGTGCTCTACAAGAAATCAGTCCTTTTTGAAAAGTGAATATTGGCCCAATACTATAGCTACTATCCCCTGTTTAATTCAAATATATCTGTGCTGGCCTTAATATAATATTCACTATGCTGAAGTGACTGTGCCTGCATTTTCCCTCCATCTGAAAACTTCCCAACAAAGACAGGCAAATTCTGCTACAGAAATAGTAGCATGTGAATTAAATTTAGTTCCAATTCTTCTTTCAATGGCTACTTGCTTCCACGGATGAGAGTAACCATTTCTTAGCAGCCTTCCAGTGTGTCACGTCTTTCATAGATCAGATGTCTCCATTTGGCTGTGTCCTTTATGAACTACAGCCAGCATCTCTGTGCCTAGACCCTGCACCTAATTTCTTTGCCTGCAGTTCTGGAGATTTGTGGATTTGTTTACTTCTGAAAAGATTTCCTGCACTAATGAAAGGCGCTTGCTTTTCTTGACTCCTTTCGTCAGTGCTTTTCAAAGAAGTACAGTGACTTGCAAGGATCTACAGACCAAGATTAAAACCACAAGGCTAAATATCTTGGTGTAGCACTAAGTTACCTGGAGGCCTGCAGTACAGAAAGCAAAGTATGCAAATCTGTGACAGTTTGGTTAATGGCTTTCTATCACAAGCCAACATTGTTTTAGCTAAGGCAATCTAACTGAGCTAACTGATAGGGTTGCTGTAATATAGCAATGCACCCATGTGGAGTATATCCACTTGTGGTTATGTGTAAGTGTATGTCAAGTATATCCTCATGTGGAATGCATTCATTTGCGTGTGTATAAAGGTTTACCCTTTCACATATGATCATGTTTCTGTTTGTGCTAATTGCTGTGACTGGCACAACCTGTTGCTACTACTATCCTTTTCTTTAGTATTCTGGTACATCTGATTTTGAGCAATAGATTTCATCCTTTACATCCAGTAAATCACATTGCACAATATGTTTATAAAATGGCACAGAAGTGTACTTTTATAAACCCTAAATTTTATGCAATTCTTATTGAATTTTCCAAAACTAGTGTTTCTAGCATGGACTGGCAAAACCTTCAATATGGACTTGTTTTTTTGGTAGTTCACCTTTAGATCAAAGTCTGCACATAATATCTGAGTTCATTTTTAGTGCTGGATACCTTTTCTTGAAAGAAAGCATTTATTAGTACACTAAAACTCTGGAAAAATTGATGCATAAAGTCTAATGAGAACAATTAAGAACATAAGTGTAATCAGTTAAATAAGAGTTGTTGCTGGATTTTGAGCTACAATATGCATATATTTTTCAGAAGATATTTTCACACAAACTGTATAAGTAAATAGCACATGATACTTTGTAAACTTGAATTTATATCTAACTGAATTATCCAAATACAGCCAAGTTACCATCATATAGCTTCTACTTCTAAGGTTTACAATTATTCTGATCATTGCTTCTGAGAGTTAGAATTTTCTGCAAAAACAAAATATGTTCTTTATGGTTGTTTGATTGTTCAGATTGTATTTGAGTTTTCTGAACATGTGCTATGCATTTACATATTTTTCAATAGCAGTGTTTTCCCCGCATTGCAGATTATTTAAAACAAAAAAACAAACAAACAAAAAAACCACAAAAACCCCCCAAAACCCAAAACAACAACAACAAAAACAAAACAAAAAACCCCAAACAAACAAAAAACCAACCAACCAAAAACAAACAAACAACAAAAAACAAACATCAATAAACCAAACCTCCACAAAAAACAAACCACCAGAAATTATTGAGGGAAACAGAAAATAAGCTGAGTTTTTATTTTCTCATACAGATTTTAGCCTTTATTGTGTTTCACCTCCTGCCTTTTTTTCCCAAAGTAATGTCAGAATGGGATTAGAATTAAGTAGAATATAATTCAAGTGAATGTACGTATCTATTAATGCTATCAAAATACATTTTGGTTTACATACTTTTAAGGACAGACCTTAAAGATTTCATCAAAGCAAATTTCATCAATATTCATCCTAGGAAGGTTAAAGAGATGCAGGTGAGAATTTGCAGTTTGATTTCCTATGATTAAACCATCCATTTTTGTTCAAAAGCAAAAATTCTAGTATTTCCCAGAAAATGAAATTACTAAAAGAACATTTGGCCAGTCAACAATGTATGTTGTTATCAAGTTGAAGAAATTGTATTGAACTTTTAATATGAAAAGCATTTCAAAAGGATTCATTTTTTCAGAATGTTTATGAAATATTTCAAAATGGTACCATTTTTTGTATCATGAAAAAGCCCCTTTTGCAGTAAGAACATGATGTACTACCGAGTACTCCCTTATTATTGCAGAGATAATGTTCTGCTAAAAGCCTCCTGATACATTTACTGGAAGGGGTATCTCACCAGGCCTTCCTCGCTCAAGGGGGGGTGGGTCTTCTGAAAGCAGTCTTGTTTAAGTTGTTACCCCAGTGTGTGACTGAGTCTCATACAACTGTTCCCTCCATTCCTGACACACCTATATGGGGGAGAGAATTGCAAGGGTAAAAGTGAGGAAATGTGGATAAAAACAGTTTAAAAGGTAAAGGGAAAGCTGCTCATGCAAGCAAAGCAAAGCAGAGAATTCACTCACCCCTTTCCATGGGCATGCAGGTGTTCAGCCATTCCCAGGAAAGACAGGCTCCAGCAGGTCTAACAGTTAACTTGGGAAGACAACCACCATCACTTCAAACATTCCCCCCTTTCCATCATCTGCCCCAAGCTCTATATGCTGAACATGATGCATATGGTCATATTCCATATGGTATGGAATGTCCCTTTGGTCATTATGAGTTATCTGCTCCTGCTGTGTCCCTACTTATGTACTCCCACACTCCTCATTGGTGGGGCAGTACAAGAAATAGAAAGGGCCTTGACCTTGTGTGAGCACTGCTGTGCAGTTATTAAAACATCTGTGAATTATCAACATTGTTTCCAGCACAAATCCAAGCATAGTTCCACACTAGGATCATGGAATCATAGAATTATAAAATCATTTATGTTGGAAAAGACCTCTCAGATCATTGAATCCTACCCAGCACTGCCAAATTCATCACAGAACCTTGTCCCCAAGTGCCACATCTTCCAAATAGCTCCAGGAATGGTGACTTCAACAACTTCTCTGGATAGCCCATTACAGTACTTAATAATACCAGATACCATGACAAAAATTAACTCTATGCCAGCAAAAAACAGCACATAAGTAAAGGCTCTGCCAGTATGAGAGCTGCATAAAGAATTCATTTTCTTACTGTCTTTATTCCATTACTCTACTGCCTGTCTGAACCTACCTAGACTGTTCATTTACACCTATGCTGATAGCAAAAGACCATCCAGGCACTTGCCCTGCTGGGACTGCCAAGTTACCGCCACTCTGATTTTCTCAGCTTTCCTTATTGCATAATCTAACTTTTCTACTTTCTCTTTATGAATGGTAGAAGCATTTACTGTAGGGTATTGATTCCTTCTGGTTGATAATGAAAATGAACAGTACCATTAAACTTATACTAATGAAATTAATTTTGCTTTTGCCAATATTGTTAGCTGTTTATATACTCTTCTCTAGGTATAATGGCATACATTTCATAGGTTCAGTATGATATTTGAGGAGTCTCAAATATATATTGACTGAATAAAACATATAATTTTTTCCCATTTCACTTACCTAAAATATTTGTCTACATTGCTTATTTTTTGTACATCCTGTCAAAAATAGTCCAAATGAACTGTTTCAACAGTGCAAAGAGAAAACAAAGGGACTCTACTCCGTGAATTTCAAAAGTTAACCTGCTAAATTTAGACTTTTTACAGCCTAAATGAGACTACATAGGAAGTTAAGGAAAACAAGGGTAAACTCACCACGTACTAGGTAAATACTTTGTTTTGCCTAATGTTCTTTTCTTCTGTCTACAGAATGAGTTTTTTGTTCTTTTTGTCTATTTCTTTTCTTCTGTTGTTTTATTGCATTAAAGGGATTGCCTGCAAATTCAGCCTAGAATTGTTCTTCTGCCTACTTTCATTTGCACTGATTACTGTAAATGTCTCTGAAATTAATATTGACTAGAAGGATAGAAGCAGATTAAAAAAATCTGGAAGGTGAATGTTCAAGTAAAATCCACACCACGTTTCTTTCTAGATGAGAGCATAATCTAATAGGGATTTTCATCCTGAAGCAAAATTCTATTTCTAGTCCAGTATTTGTTTTCAAACCCTCCCTCTGGAAGATGTGCTTTATGGCAGGGCTGATTTATTGGGGTGGGTTTTTTTGGTGTTTTTTTTGTTTGTTTGTTTTTTGGTTTTGTTTGGTTTGGGGGGGGAGTGTTTCTTTTTGTTTTGTTTTTAAATCTGCAGCAGCACTCTCTTTTACACAGTGGGAGAAAGGAAACAGATGTGTGTCCCATAAGAGGCATTTCAGTACGTGTTACAAAACTGGCCCCATGTTAACTGCAGAACATTGCCTGGTCTACTTCTCACATATTTGTACCAGCCTACTTCTGGTCTTGAGCCACACTAATTGGTGGTCTAAAAATAAGTCTCTGGATAAAAAAAGGTTTGATCTTCACTGTTGTCAATCCACACCAAATTACAGGAAGTAAAGGGAATTCATCTTAGAATAATGAAACAGACTTGCTTCAGGCATAATTTAGGGAATAACAGCAGCTGAATGTGAGGCCATCACCTCCTCTCTTTAATGGCTAATCATCAGGAAGTGCTCTCATTTTATCTTTATTGCTCAGTTACATCAAAAAATATGCTAAAGGCTTAACATTCAACCATGGTCTCACAAAATTTTGTCTAAATAGTTACTTAATGTCCAGGAATCAATCTTTCTGTAGCACCTTGCATGAGCTATGGTATAGTATATGCCATATGTTTGCCATACTCTGATTTTCCCTATATTTATGGTTTCTTTAAGTTCTATAAAATGTCATGTAACATAGATATATAGTAGTATATGAACTTCACAGAAGATTTTTCATTAAACATCTGCCTTTCCTACACTGTCTCCACTATTGAAAGTCAATATATTCTACCTGTCCTGAAGGACAACTTTTTTAGACAAGGGAAGCACTGCTCTTTCAAGAACAGTTTTAATAGATTACACTTATTTTTGTTCAGTCTACTTGTCTGTTTGCATACTCTTTCAGTTGCAGCAAACAGTCAAGATAAACAGATAATTTCATTCTCAAAGATAGTGCGAACTTTATAATAAAATCTACTTTTGGAAGACTGAGTATTTAAATGGAGTTATTTCCTGAATTTCTTTAAAATGTATTGTATGGATGAGTTTCCAGATTTCAGGGGAAAATATAAACATTCTAGCATAGTTTTCCTTAAACATGGGGGAAAGTCTTTGTAGCACATTATAATTCCAAGAAGCTAAGTGGAACCACTTAAAATGAAGAAATAAGTAGCAAATACTACTATCAATCTCCGTTATAGTTCTTCTTTTCCCTAGAAAAGATACTAGATACTAGATACTAGTATCTAGATACTAGAGAAATAATAAAGATACTAGAAAAATAAAGAAATAAAAAAGATACTAGAAAAATAGTATTTCAGAGGGCATGGTTAGAGTTGAAGACAAAACAATGTAATATGAAAGAAAGGTAGATCAGTTGCATAAAGGACTCAAAAAGAAACAAGTTTTTGTTTACTTCTTGACTGCTGTCCTAAGTTATCAAGCAAGAAACTAATATGTGACAAAAGAGAAAGGTCACTCCTCACAATAAGTCAGGAAATGTTCAGAAAGGTTACACATTACACTGACAATTGTGAACATCATACTTATTCCATGGATGAGCATGAGGCAGTGAGGTTTCATTAAAACCAGGGTGATGTTATTAAACTTTTATAATTTGACTGGGATATGTACAGCAACATTTTTTATAATCTCAAGCTTGTTCAACATGAAATGAGGGAACCAATAAGTAGTGAATTACAATAATCAATATGTGAAATGACAAAAGCATTAATCAACTTTGCAGCAGTGTCCTGACCTAGAAAGAAATTACGTTTATATAGATCACATAAATACTAGATAAATTACATTTTGGGCCAAATAAATGGTTTTTGTAACTCAATTGCTGATACATGCAGCTGGTGACATATTTGTATCTAGTGATGAATTTGGATGATTACATTTTGACATGATATCATACTGACTTAGGCAATTAGCATAACAACATTTTCACAAGGACTTATTTTGATCTAAAATTTACATAGATTCAGCTGCACTCATTCATTTTTCTTGTTTGCATGGGGAATTGTATTGCTCCACAAGAAACAGAACAAAAAGTCACTCAGTCTTTCTGGCATGGACGTCCACAGGTGGGTAACCTTAGGTGTGTGTATTCCATTACTGTAAACAAGAAAATTGTGCCTTTTTTTTTTTTTTTAATTGAAAGGGATATCCCTTAATATAAAGCCCTAGATAAAAAATGATCAGAATTGATTACATAAATTCAACAGGGGACCATTTTCAAGTGTTCAGACTAAGTAGCCCAGCAAGGGAAAATTAATGTTAAAATTTTTGTGTTGCAAGTATCTCTTCAGAAAGCTTTTTTGCTTGAGCTCTTTTATAAAAGTGACACAAAGGTAGCAGAGAGGATGTTTCTTACCTTACTTGGACTCATTCCAAATACCTAGAGAAGTGTACATGTTTATTGCAATTATTTATATGCTATATGTAAAAAGTAAGGGACATGTTGGAAAACATTTTTACAGAAATGCTTTGAGGTTGAGCTTTAGCATATCTCCTCATTAAAGATAGTACAGAATAACACCAGTGATAACAAAATATATATAGCCATTCTAAATGTCTCACCATTGAGATGGATAAGACTGTTTCAAAAGCAAATATTCTCCTTGAAGAGACAGGAAAAGTCCACTTGCTATATTTTCAAGTGCTCAACACATACACTGTTTGTGTGAACTTCTTACAGCAATGAAAGGAGGGAATGAAAATGGATAGCAGCATGGCTACTTTCCCTATTTGCATCTCTATCAGGAAATACAAGCATCTTTAGGAAGGAAGCAAGAGCACAAACATAAATAGAATGCAAGAGAAGATTTTTCTTTTTGTATAATAAGCATAAAGAACTGTCAAAATTAAGAGAGAGACTTATCTTGAATACTCCTAGTTTTACTAGCCAGAATAATAGTTCTGCATGGAAGCACAAATGAATTTCCCAGAAACTGGGGAAGCATTTAGAAAGGTAAAGTAAAAAAATTAATTTGAAGCATCTTTAATACACCTTTTTAAAATCCTCAACATTTCTGTATTGTCTGTATAAGAAAATCATATGAAAAATAAATGAAAATGACAGGTTGCAGCAACTATGCTGGCTGACACAGTGGCAATATCTATTATTCCAGCCAATATATCAGAGTTCTTCACTTGCAATGATTGCTTTTTTTGACTGTTCACTCAATTCTTGTTAACAAAAATTTCAGAGTGAGAAACAGTGATCTCCCCCACTGATAGTGACTGACTGTCAGTAGAGTTTGTTTTCACTTGGACAAACTTTAACTTTGGTAAATAAGAATATTCATGAGATCACTGAATAATTAACGAGTGACTCAAAGCCTGACCAACAGCATTAAACTGACTTTTTCCAACAACGTAGACAGAGCTGTTATAACAGAAGTTGATTTAATATTCAAATAAGGAATTGAAAGAACAATGCGTTCCCAAGAAATCTACATACCAGAGGTAGATAGAGCAAAGTCCTTTAAACTTATTTCTGACCAGACAACTTCTTGGTCTCACTTGGACACTAACTTTGTCCTAAAGGAAAAAGCATATGAACCAACAAAAGCCATATTATCTTTCAGTCACAGTAGCAGTGTTCTGTTTCAAGAGAACTAGGACATGTTATTTCAGTGTATGAATACTCACCTTTTTGCACACTTACACATGGAAAGGACTTTATGTTATAAGTGATAGTCATGCTTCTGTGCAAATGGGGATTGCCTTTCTTTTCATGGCTAATATTGAAATAAAATGCCACACCTGAAAAAAAACCAACTATGAATGGTAATTAAAAAATAGAGGAGATGGGTAGAAGATCCAGGCTGTAAGGAAGAAAAGACAAATCTTTGAATTAGAAAACTGATAGGTCAATTAAATCACACTGATCACTTCCAGATTCAACCATTTTCTGTTATCCACCATTGTGATCATTATGAATGATGAAGTGTTAAATAAATGAAACAGTAACTGAGAACAGATTGGGACTCATTTGGGATAAGTTGTGCAGGCATATATAATAAAGTACAGTATTAGTCCCAAACTACCAACAGTCAGAGCTGCATGACTCAGTTTCTCTAGAATTTCATGCAGATTATGAAAGAGTCATTCATCGAAAATCGATCTTTATTCCATTAGAATCAAGTTACTTCACCCAGTTTTTCTATCACTAGAAGATACATCAGGAGTTATAATGTTGAATGAAATGCTCTTTTTAAGCATCAAAAAAGTATTGTAGGCAAAACTCAGAATTTTTTACAAAGGAAATTGAACTTTGGGGAAGTTTTAAATACATACTCCTTGCTTTTCGCCTCAGTGAGTACAATTTGTGTGCTGGGCATTAGCATGGAGCTTGTCATTATAAATAACACTTCCAGACAACAAGGAAAATTAATTTTTGCACATCTTTTGCTAGTTACTCCATAACTGCATGTTGTATTTCATCAGAAAATATTATCTGCCTATCATTCCTAGAAAAATATAGTTGTTCTCAGGCTAAAAGTTAGAAGTAGTAAAATATAACATGCTTTGACATGGTGATTTATGGTACAAAAGTGCAAAGAGGGGAAAATGGATATGAAACAATCTAGCAAAATTGATGTGTACTTTGGCAGCTCCTGGTTTATGGGAAGGCTACACAAAGAAGTTTGCTGGTCTGGAAAAATTTCCTTAGTTTCTCAGCCCTCTAAAATTTTTCCAGATAGTTTATTTGTTCAGTCTATCACCAATATGTATGTCAAAAAACTCACTGTACTACTGGAAAGTTGAAATAGTTTTTTTGACAAGTTCATGCATGAATTACTGAAAAATCGACATTGTCACATAAATAACTGCTTCAGAAAGTAAACTAAATGAAGTCTGAGAGGTTTTAGGTTTTGTGTTCCCGGATTTCACCTTTGCTAATCCTTAAATTATGGTGAAAATTTGCATGATATGCTTATGAAGAGAACTTTAAAAAAGTAGTAAAAAAAAAAAGAATTGTTTTTAAAAGAGAGAAGTGTTCTTTTTGGCTGGAGCTGTATATCTCAGTTGTGGAGGACCTATTTTTCTTTTGTACTGACAGTATTCCATAATTCTGCTTTAGAATAAGCTTTGTTGTGCAATAAAAAGAGCTGTATTATTTAATTAGATTTATACAACAGGTTTAGAATGTATTTTGTTCTCTCTAAGAGCTGATTAGACCATCACAATGTGACCTTCCAGGCTTCAGATCTTCCATGAAGAGTATTACAAATCCCTCTCTCTCACTGACTCAAGTAAGATGTGAATACAAGAACATTTCTCTTAGAATGTACAAGCCATCTTGAAAGTTCAGTTTTGTTGCATTTAAATTTCTATAATCTGCTTTGTTCTTCCTTTGCAAGAGCATTGTTTGTTTGTGAGGGTTATCTGTGGGTTTTATTTTTGTTTATCTTATCAGTCCTCAGCCTTCAAGCACTTCATAAAAGGAAGCATGACAGCTTTTATTACTAGAAGACAGAAACCAGCATTATAGTGCAGCCACTGAATAGTATTTCTCTAGACTTGAAGAATCCTGATCTCATTTACAAAGTGCAGTAGTTGTTTCCCATTCTAAGAGGAATACATTAATGTTTTTGAAAATGGCATTTCGTGATTAGCTAAGCACAACACCTACACAGTCATTTCAAATAAGATTGCCTGTTCTCAAAATTGTTCTACTATGTCAAAGGGAACAATAGACTTTCTTGCAAGTCTGTTTAAAATTGAAAAACAATTATTTAAATTCACTTTGACTCGCAGGCCTGACTTTTCAGTAAAGAAATAAGCTCATATCTGTATTTTCTTTTCTAATATTCCATATTATATCTTATTTTTCAAAGACTTTCAACACTCCGTGGATTTGGGAAGCAGTTTTCATCACTATAAGCATTAATGTTTCTGGAAAATAATTTTTTAAGAACATTGACAAGCTAATTGACCAGAGCTTCATGGGAAATATTTTGCCTTTTACGTTAAATTTGAATAGAATGTCAATGAACTAATACAGAATGGAAAAAGGCACCTTTCCAAGGTTTCATCTGTGATCTGGTGGCATTTAAAAACAAAAATTACTGAAGAGAGGGATATTTTCAGTGCAGGACAGCATTTACAGTATCTAAAGAGAATAGTCTTTAAAGCACTTCACTGAAAATGAAAGGAGCATGCCCTGTGATGAGGTGAGATAAAAGTGTGAGAATGTTCAAAGTGCTGAAGCTCCTTGCTTGGCCCAACCCCTCACCTGAAATAAATCAGGGTGTCTCCACTAAGTTCAGTGAACTGGGTCATGGCAGTGGGCTGTTTCCCTCAGCTCTATTCCCTACTCAGCTCCTTGTATTTGATCATTGGGACTCCACGTGTCAGCCTGTCAGAGGAGTAGTAGCGTGTGATACCAATTAGAGGTTCTCATTTCAGATGCCTGGCTCCCTGCTTTTGATGGTGACAGCAACTACCACCTATGCTACAGCAACCTACCCTGAGAATAGTCTGAATAATGTTAATTAACTCTGTAGCAGGCTGGGCTAACCTCTTTTGCAATTGCAGGCACTGTTTTGCGTCACCACGTCTGAATTTTATACAGTGATCTAAACGCAAAAATTGCAGAGAGCTGCACTTCCTAAAGACCACAAATCTGGGAACATACAGCTGGAACACACCACCACAGTGTAAGTTTCCAGAGGCAATCTTTCTGTAGTTTTGTCCAGCCAACTTTCAAGATCACTTGCCAGAACACATACTGAGGCCACTAAATACACCGAGTATATACATCTGTATGTAAGATACCAATGTAACATAGTTTTGTTTTGTTCTGTTTTGTGGAAAATATATAGCAGTAGCTGGACTCAGTTCTGTGTTTGTAATACTTAATTCTGTCATATGAAATGTTTAAAAAAAGAACATGCAGAAAAAAAAAAAGAAACCGAAAACCCATTAAGCATTCTCCAGTGACTGAGAAAAGAATTTTCAAAGACAGATTATTCACTCCTCATTGTCAGAAATTCGTTTGTTTCTAAGTTTCATCTTCCAGAGACTTTTGATCTGATTCCCATTTCCCATCTTGCAACTTCAATATGTATAATGTTTTTTTATTATTTTCTGACGTCTTGCCTCACGGTGAGCAGGTGTGACTTGAACACAGTATATAAAAGCAATCTTTGATGCTGTTTTGGATCCCTGAAAAGTAATCTATGCCTGAACCACTCATTTGAAAGAAAAAGCATTTCTTAGGTCCTTGAAGCTTGGAACAACTTTCTCTCATGCTTTGGGATTTTGTGTGTGAAGCTGTTTGGCTCACAGGAACATTACATTTGGTATACATATGCTATTTTGATGCAAATGGATACATGCATGTTCTTAGGGTAATTCTCTGCATTAAAGCTGATATTGTAAAGGAAAAGGAGCTGTGAAAGCTGTGTAGTTGTGACTCTGATTACTCTGGTAGTACCACCCTTCAGCAGGAGAGGAGAGGAAAAAGAGAAAGGGAGAGAAAAGAAAGAAGGAAATCTGCTTGTAACTAGGTCATGGATCATAATGACAATAAGAGTTGCTTCTCTGAAGTCATGGCTTCTGAAATTGAAAATATTTTGACAACTGTATTGTAGAACATCTAAAGTATTGAAGTACTCCAAGATTATTAACATCCAAATAAACTGCATCTTCTATTCAAGAGCAGTCTTTGATCAAAGCACTCCTTTTTTTTTAGGTTTTTCCCAAGTCATATCAGCCGTATATGAAATATTTTGACCATCATTTGGCAGATCGTTATTAAGAACTGATGATAAGAATTTGGGAAGTGGGGAGAGGAAAGATTTTTTTCATTTGATGTGCTTTAAGCCCAAGAGATAGGTAATTAATGCTAGAGTTATTAGAAACATTAGCAGAATACTTAAAACTTTTTTTTTTTTTTTAATTTGGAAACTGAACTGATTTCTCCAAATTGTAAACATAATGATTCATTCTGAGTTGGCATCTTATCTGCAGTGCTTTTTGATCTTGCTGCAATGAATGCTTTCCCTGAGCCAGAATATGTGAAAGGAAAAATGATGCTTAACATAATGTAGATAATATTGGCATATGCAAAATGTCTACATGAATTACACTATAATGGGTAAGATACCAACATTAAAAATACACTTAGTTCACCTTTGGCTATTATTTGGTCAAACTGTGAACAGAAAAGAGTGAAGAATAAACTGTAATGCTTTAATACTATTCTTTTAAAAATATCTTTCTTTTAAGTGTTTATGCTTTTGAAGCAGAGTGAATTCTTCCGAAACCATAAAGCAGAAATTCACTTGTATTTGCAAACATATTTTCAATGTTTGTGTTGATAACTTTCCATATGTTTATTTTGCACCAATATTTTCTCATGCTGGAAATATTTACCAAATCTGAAAATAACCTTGCATAATGTGCATGGAAAAGTTAGTCAAACTGAATTTCAAAGTTAATGATCAACTTGCCCATAGCAATATTGCAGCTTTATGTATCAAACTCTGCACTGAACCGTGTCTTTATTTTTTCTCCTTCAAGGAAAAATGAGTGAAAGTGGGGTTTGAAAATGAGAGAGAGACTTAATGTAATGTAAACCAACAGATGTAATAAATTTCTTTTGGCAACAGAACCGTTAGCTAGTTACAAGAATATGAGTTTCTAAAACTATCCATAGTATATGGAACACAACAAGTCATGAAACTACAATACAGTGTGGTTGCATTAAATTCTGTTAAAATACCTCTCCAATACTTCATTTACTAAATGTTAACATATTTATATCTTTAAGAGAATTCACAGTTATCTTGTAGGTTATTGGAAGGGCATACATTGAAATTAAAGGTTATTAACCAGTTTTCAGTGAACAATTTATTTTTTTTATTTTTGTGGTTCCACAATTATATTCCAAGGATGCTATTTGACTAAAACAAAATACTATATTAAAACTTTTAAAAATACTTTTTGCAGTGCAACAAGCACAAGCAGAAGGCCAGTTCTCAGAACTCATTACTGAAGAGTATTTCAATAGTAACATGAACATTTTCTGCAGAAGTAACAGTTTTAAAATTTCTGTTAAAACTGTCTGAATTGAGCATTTCAAAGAAGATTTTAATATTTCAGAAGCAATGCAAGTAATTTCAGATTGGGGTAATGTTGCCTTCTTAGAAGAGACATTTGGTATAAGTTAATTTGGTTTAAAGAAAAACCTTTGACAAAATCAAAGCTTTTGCATGAAAAGAACCAATATTGCTGAAAATAACTCTCAAAAATAAATAAATAAATAAATGTCATAACCTCAGTAATCTAATTTGCTATGTAACTTGAAAGGGATCTTGCCGTTAATTACTTTTGCTACATACAGATGTAGAGATGTAGAGTTTCTGTAAAAGGGATGATCTTTTGCCTGTGCTGTATGCAGAACTGGTAGTCTAAATAAATGAAGTCGGCTAAAGATGAAGCAGGAAAGAGGCAGTGTATAAGTCAGTGGCCATGTTCAAACTTAGCTGGGTGGCATCAATAATTGAAAGCAGGTCCAAGTGCTGGTCCATTCAATGCAAAGATGTTCCACAAGAAAAAGCAAGCAGAGAGCTAAACTAGACAAGAGTAACCCATTTTACATGTGATTCACATGCTTGCAGTGAATCCAGCTGAGGACTACTAAAGAGAAACTTTCAGTTAAGGAGGATGATTTGTGCTTGTCTAGGTGGCAATCTTGCATTTCTCCTTAAATCACTTCATGCCAGTCATTGTCAAAGACAAGACAGACATATAAACAGGCAACTGCCCTAATCAAATATGAGCATTTCTGCATGATTATAACCACTACTGCTAAGCACTTCACCAGAGAAACTGAAAATGTAATAAATTTACATTTTAACAGCCAGAAACTCATCTAAATCAGCAGGTATTATAATCACCTGCAAAGTAAATTTGAGAATCTGATTTTCTACAGATAGGGCAGCTTATTTGAAAGGTCTAATTGTGTTAATTATAGTAAGTGTTTCATAATGTCTTGTCAAAAACACTGACCCTCTCTGCATAGCAGGCGCTCATTAAATGTGCAAGATCTGCTATTAATAATCATTTACTCCTTGTGGAAACAGTGTAAAGTAAATAATAAAGATAAAATTCTTCTCAAGAAAGCTTCTCAAGAAAATGATATTTCAATTAAATCTAATAAAACTCCTAGTTGTTTCTTCTTACCCAATGAAATGAAGCAAGAATAAAGTCACCTTGCACTCTGTTGATCTCTCGGACACAAAATATATTTTCCAATAAAAGATGTATATACGAGTCTATACATCACAAATCCAAAAGCCATTGAATGTTTTTATGTTACTTATGCTTTCAGTATTATTGTGCATAAAAGCTACAATGTGTGTCTTTTTGTAAGTGTTGCTGAGCACGTCAAAGACAGAATGTGCACATGAGTTCAGGAAACCTGCTTAATTCTCAATAATGCCAGCGGGACAAGTTATGTCCTACCACAAGGCATCACCTGGCATGAGAGAGAGGGTGTACACTGGTCATATTTTTCAGATAATGGATAACTTCCCCAGGGGCTTGTGGTGAAACATCAGTACACAAAAATTACATTACTTACATGGAATTGGGCTTATTGCAGCATTTTAAGATAAATGTCTAGTCTGCAATAAGTAAATATATTTTTAAGGCATTTACACAGAACTCTGGTATGCATAGTATTTTCCTCTGGCCTCTCTTTCATCAACACCTTCATGCTTTAGTCTTTTAATTTTCAAATGTGACTCTTCTTAGTTTACCAACTTTTTTACTTTCATGTAGAATTCTTATAAAACCTATGACTCTACTTCTTTGCTTTACCAAATAGTTTCTTTCTGCATCTATAAGAAATCAAATAAAATCAAGATTCCATGTAGGAAATTACTTCTTATACTTCACCTCTCAACAGTTTTTGCATTTTAACATTTTGAAAACAAATATAAAACCTGCAGAAGCAGACACAATGGTGAGCACAGTCATATAGACAGGGCAGTCATAATGCAGGTCTGTCCTTTAAAGTGAGGCTATTCAAACAAAATAAGTTCATTTTAATACCTATTTTTAGGGACAAAGAATAAAAGTCATACCGACAGACATGTACCCAGTAGCCTGGACAGGAATGACATTGGAAGGAATGTAAGAGATTAACTTCCAGTTAGAAAAAGTCTAAAAAAAATTTGTTTTGTTTTGGGATTGTTTTTTATTGGTAAAGGAGATTAACAATTTGGAAAAAAAATTAACAAAGGAGGTGTCTTTTTGTCTCAAACTCAAGACAGAATATTTTCCTAAAATATTTACTGAGATGCACTCCATTGCACTCAATACATGCTATATGGACTGTATTACACCAATGAGAGTGAATGACCTGATGATCTTTAATATCTTTAGAAATCTATGAAACTACAAGAAAGTTACAATAGTTAATTGATTTCAGCACCTTCTACCTCCTGTAGATATGATTAAGTTGGAAGCAGTATTAAGTTTTTTGGCAAATTGATTCTGTCTTAATGTTTCTTTCTTATCTTGTCAGGTCTCATTTTTACCTCCATTTAATCTTTTCTCTTGTTATTTTATAAATATTTGAACCAGTTCTCTCAATTCATTCAAGAAGTTCCATGCATTCATGAGGAGGTTTGAATTATAAAACAAGCAGCACAAAGCTTTAGTCCAGAATAAATTAACTTATAGCCCTGTTTTCTACTTTCCCAATAAGGAAACATCAATCTTCTCAGCTATATTAAACCATTAACAAGGACAGATCCAGAGTTCTGCTTCACAGAAAGCAAATATAGCTTTAGTATGCTTAGCCCCAGACACAAAGTCACAAAATGTAAAGTTCAAGGTGAACTACCTTGTACTTCCACCATGAGTAAGTCCTACACTTCAACTGTAAGCATCACTAAATTTAAAGTTCGTAACAAAGGTTGATAAATAAAGTGCAAGAAAATGGGGAGGGGGGTGTTGTTATAGTTCATTTGGTTTTGTTTGTTTGTTGCCTACATAGTTGGAGACTTGGATATATTACTACAGCAGGAGAAACAGGTACTGTCTAGACCCATTTCCTGTATCTTATAAATATCCATGCTCATGATTTCCAGGAGTATCCTGTTGCTTGAGAACAGCTGAAGGTGAATAAACTGAGTTATAATTATTACAAACTAACACTTTGAGAATGCATTTTTCCAATAGACAATTTCAAAGCTATGCACTCACTTTCTTGAAACACATTTAATATATTTTAAAAGTAGTTCGGAAATAGTACAAGCCCAGGTGGCTAATGAAGCTAACAGATGTGCAAATTTTGTCTGGGGGTTAAAAAAAATGCAGTTTATTAAATTGTGTCATATGGCAGATGGGTAGGAGCTCTGTGGAGTATTCGGTTGATTACTCCATAGTTTCTGCAGTCAGAGGAAAAGCCTTTGCCTGCATTTTTGCATACACACCGTTACTGGAGAATGCCAGTTTACATTTGTTAAAGAAAGGGAATCGAAGCAAAACACCTCAGGGCTTCTTCAAGACTGTCTACTCTGTGTTGGTTAATGCTGAACATTGTCTCCTTGTGTCCCACAAAAGAAATTAGGTAGGGATACAAGGCCTTACAGCTACTTCCTCAGATAAACATGTGGGTTTTATCTTACTATTTCATCTCCTTTTGCCCAAATAGCCCTATAACTTTCTCTATGAGCTGTAAATACATTACAATAGTTATATGAAGTCTTGAACAATGCTTCTGATTTTAGAACAGCTTCTATGACTAAATGGGAAAGCTCTCACAAATCTAATTTCTTATTCTTAGTTTACATAGGTCTGCAGCTTGGTGACTCGTAATCTTCCTATGAGTTGGAGAAGTCAAGAGACAGAGAAGGAAGGTTTATATTGAACCAGCAAAACAATGATCTTAAAATGAATAATGTGTTTTTCCCTGCTAACATAAATTTGCTAGGTTGGTGCTTGTATGTGTGTGTGAAATCAAGCAATACAAAACGTAGCAAAACCATAGACCTTGATTACCAAATATAGCACATAATCCTCATAACTTAAAAAATTATTATGACTATGGATTCTATTTATTTCAGTCCAAAATAATGTTATGTGTATTGTCATTAAGAGCTAAATAAGAGTATCCAGAAATCCTCAATGCATCTTACCTGAAAAGTTTGATACCTTTAGTAATGTAATTATTTCATTCATAATTGCAAGAAAATCATGAACAGTTGAATAATGTTTTTCTCATCCGTTGCTGTAGTAATCGCAATGTAGTTATATAGCAAGCGCATATTACAAATTGAGCTACATAGGAATATGAGTACAAAAATGGCTGCCATCTGACACTTTCTGGATAAGATCCTGCATTCAATTACCTATCAATTTGTGAAATGTCAGCTGTGGCAGCTAGAATTTTCCATGTCAGCAAATATACTTCAGAGAGAATTTCTTTTGTAAAGTATCTAACAAAAAAAAAAAAAAATGCTTCCAGCATTAGCAGCAAAGCCTAGTGACTGGTTTATGTTACACTTAAACCAAGAGACTGTGGAATAAGGCCTTCAAAGTATCCTTGCTTTTGACTCAAGAAAGATCTGTTCAACTGAATGCCTACAAAAACATGGTCAACTTACTAACCTGTGGAAAAAACATTGCTGTTTTTCACATTTCCAGTGTTTCTCCTTCTGAAGAGTGTGCAAATTCCCTCTAAAACAGATGAACAGTTTCTTCCTTGAAAGTACTACTTATGACTACTATGAGCAATGGGTCTCTGAGAATGTACTTTCCACTGCTATAAGTGTGGCTATTGCTGGAGCCCAAGAGAAGGCACAGCAGCCAGCAAGATGGACAAATTTAAAAAGTCTAGATGGACAAGAAGTATGCTGGGAGAAGGGAATATATAATGAAACTAGGACAGTAATGCTGACAATAGGTGAAAGCATGCAAAGAGTTGAATAAAGGATGCAAACATTTGGATAAAGATCTGCAGAAGATGATATGGAATTCAGAGTTATAGCCAGAGATCCTCTGAGCAGTCCAGAAGAGGACTGGACAGAGACAAGCTAAAGGGACAGAAAAACTCAGGCCTGGAGTAGGGAGAACCATCTCTCCAAGGGCAGTTATTGATCCACATGTGCCACAGATGCATCAGTCATCAAATCTTGAAAATCCTTTGCTAAGGGCATGGATCTCACCCTCCACTAGTACTGGTTCAGAGAATGAAAACACTGTAATGCTTATCAGCTACTGTCCCAGACACAGCAGCTCTGCTCTGAACATTCAAACCTTGCTCATTCATGGCTCAATATGTTTATAGTTTTCTTTTCTTTCATGATTGTTATTTCATGTCCTGATTAGTAAAAGGAGAACAATCCTACCTTCTCATCTCACAGGCAGATTGGAAAATGATATGTTTTCTGCCCTCAGAGAAGGATCTTAACAGTTGGCAGTAAATAAAGCAGGAGACCATAGGTTGACAGAGAAGCTGGCAGGAAAAATAAATAAGTACTGACACAGCCTGTTCTTCCCTTCAGTGCACCCAACGAGGCAGAAATCTGTGAAACAGAAAGTAAGTGATTATTCGGTATAAAGCCATGGGAAGGGAGAGGTGTGTTCACAAAGGCTAGCTTTAGTACTGGAGATTTTAAGCCTCAGTGCTGTTATCGACTGGCAGAGACAGCTCCTTGGGAGAGAATTTAAATGCCTTAAAATGGACCCTTATTCAAGAATTGCTCTCCAAACAAGTTTGCTTCTCCCTCTCAACTGAGGCACCGAGGGCAGGTAGCACTTCTAGAGCTGAGCTATGCTTTGTGAATGTTGCTTTGTGCCATACTGCAAGTGTTTAAACCTGTTTTGCAGGAAAAAGAACCATCAATTATTTAAAAGAAGAAAAACCAATCCCACCCGTAACATTGAAATAAATCTTTTAATGGTTCTTCTTCCATAAATGCTCTGTGAATTTTAATGAAGCAGGAAGTTTGAAGAGCTGTCTCTCTGTTTCTGAATTCAGCTGAGACATGTGCATGATTTGAAACAGCATAAAAAATCCCTAAAGGGTTGATTTTCAAGTGAAAGACTAATTAATTTATTTGCAAAAGAGATCCAGTACTTGCTAAAACTTTGGGTAAAACAATATTTTTATTTTTATAGAAGGATGCTTGAATCTTTCTTTACATACAAAACCACCTTGAAATACAAAATAATCTTAATTATTTTGAGAGTCAACAGTGGAAGCTTTCTGAATGTGTTAGAACAGCTTCAGGGAGAGAACTGAAAGCATCAAATGGATCTGTAAGCTATTTTCCACATGCAGCTCAGCAGAGAAACTGGAGACATGCTTGAGACAAACAGCAAGTCAAAGGTTGGCATAACAGACCAAGCAGGGGCTTGTAGCTAATCCTGCTACAAGGTAGGTGGCAAAAGGCAAAGCTGCAGCTCTGTAGTTCATGGCGCAGTATTTCCATTGGGTATGGTTTTTGGAGAGGAAGTTAGTAGAGAGTCTTTGAAGAGACTGGCATGGTCAGATTAACAATTCTATCCAGTCTGCAATATGCAAGCACAGGTTTTATACCAGTTTTATACCACTTTTATAGCAAAAGAACTTCAGACAATTAAATTCAGCAAACGTTGTAACTGCAGCTTCCTTGCTTACACATTCAGCACTGGGAGGAGAGTTTTTGAGTGAGGATCCTCAGACTGTATTGTGAACTATGACAAAGCCACTTCACTAGGCTCCATAATTCCTTGCTGTATTATTGGTGACCATATTCTGTGGCAAAGTTCTTAATTTGAGATAGTGTGAAGGGGAGCTTATCCAGGCACTGCCACTTTTCCAAGTGCCTAGGAGGAGGGATGTCTCACTGATTGAATTACAGGAACTAAACAGTTTTAAAAAGAGTATTGTTTCTTTGATTATCTGTGGGTCTCAGGTCCATGACTACATAAACAGTAAACAACCTGTATAATGTGAAGCCCCTGGAGAATGAGCAAGAGGGTTCACCCTCTGTTGTTGCAGGTTTTGCACTGACTGAACCAGCTCTGCAGGCTCTAACCTTTTCCATCAACAGAACCAGAACGGAACAATAGCAAGCTGAGCTATGGATACCAAGCCAAGGGCTCACCATATGGTGTTTTAGTTACACATAAGGGGAAAGATTGCTTTAAAGACCAAGGGTCGAATTCACCCCTCTTGTAAGACTATTAAATTCAGCGGTGTTAGATCAAGCATGAAGTCAACAGCAAACTAATTCTATGTGATGGGTAGCAGGAGTCAAGGTTGGTTTTTTTTTAATAGCCCAAGGATATCTATAAGGTAAACTCAGTTGAACCAAGTTTATTTTTTTATGTCTAACTGACATCTGTTCCCAGAAAGCCTGCAGCACACTGGAACTGTTTCCCAACCTTTTTCCCCTCTATAACCACCGTGTGCTTCTGTGACAGCCAGAGATGGCAGAAAGGCACGTTTCATACAAAAATGGGCACCACAAATGATGAGGCAGATATGATATTAAAATATCCTGACACTGCTTTAGTGATTCTGTATTCAAGAAAGAAATACAAGAAGAAAACTTTCCAACAACCAGTTGTGAATTTTGGTTGAAATCTATTGACATTGACAGCAGATGAATTTTAGCCATTGTCATCATCACGCCTGTTAAAGAAATTACACTGGAGACAATACACTGTGAGTTAGCCAAGCTACTGACAGTCTAAGCCCCTCTTTTACACTTTCAGAGTATTTGATGTGCAGATCAATTAAAGGGCTTATTTCGAGTCATCTTCAAACAGCACAGCAGCTATGACACACAGAACCCCCATAATGCAGACATTCAGCAAAGTGCACATTGGTACACTTTTATCTTTACAGCATGTTATCTCGTTTTTACAGGGAGACATTACCAGAATGAATTGGTTGAAATGTAAAAAGTAAATGAGAAACCTGGCTTTTAAACTTCATGAGCTATTAAATAGATGGGGGAAAAAATTGGTTCTTAACATGAGTCAGGTTGTCTAACCTGTCTACTTCTGTGGCTTAACTTTGCAATAATAACTGGGAGAGATTTTAGAGGATATTCTTGAAGCCTGGGATAATGGCTGGTGAAGCTGTACTCAAAGTAATGTAAGCAGCACTTAGAAGACAGTTAAGTTACACAGTACAAATCCAAAAGAAACATAGCTGGAAACAGGTCAAGTATATATTTTGTTTCATAGGTATTTCAGAACTGAATTCAAGGAGGACAGAAAGAAGGAAAAAATTGTGGCTAAGCTTCCTATCATATCAATGAATGATAAGACCCATCTGTAGAATCAATTTTTTATTGACAGAGCAAAGACAGCTGAGATTCAAGTTTAAAGAAGTACAGTTGTCCTGGGACTCTGACTGTTGTGAAGTGGCAGAGTGAGCACACAAAGGCAGGAATTGAGTTTACAAAAGGATCCCTCTCGTGGGCTCCTGTTAGAGATCAAAACTGGTCCAGTCCTGGTGGAAGTAAATTATTCATGCCTTATCCATGTTATTGATTCTGATTCTGAACTCGATGCAACCAGTAAAGGTAGGACTGACTGAGATGCAGTCAGATAGAGCAGGACATGCTGCTCTTGTAAGGAGTGAGGTCAAAGGATGCAAGCAGGAGCAGAGTTCATGCAAACCCTATAATGACCTGATATTTGGCTGGGAAAATGAAGAGAAGCTCAAAGCATTTCAGCTGTTAGCAATTACTTTGCAACTTCCAGGGTTCTCTTATAGTCAGCATCCAGCTGACCACCCATGTCAAAAATCAAGTGGCAGAGCTGCCTGTCTCTGAACCTAGCAATCTCTAATCCTCTCTCTTGCCAAGTGGAAAATTCAGTATTGATAGTCCTACTATATGTTGCTTGACCCTCTGGAGCTCCATTGCTCCTGTCTGCCACTGCAGAAGTCCTAGGTTGCACACAGTCATTTCACCTTTTACTGAAGATGCTTTCTTTTCTCATAGGCTCTCCTCCAGAAAGTGGCTGTGGTTCTCAGTACTGGAACTTCTTGACTGGCATCCAGAGTTCACCTTACCATCTTTCTCAACACCACCACTCAAACTAAATACGAAGCATTCCCTTCTGCCTAGATTTCTTAAGTCTTTAGTGGACATTGCTGTGCATCAGGAAGTACCTGTGAGGTGCAGGACTCAGGTGGACCATGCCATATTTCTAATTGAGACTAAGCTATTGCAGCAAGCTTGTGCTGACAGCATCTATATCTCTTTGCAGGCTGCTTCTCTGGGCAGCAGTCATGGCAATAAGTCCGTATTTTATCTCATTCAAGGTCAAGTGATTTTTATCAGGCATGCTCTTTTGCCAAATACCCTAACTCTCCCAGCCTTTCATTTAATTGGCATACTGTATGTTTGCAGCAGAAATATTATTATTAAGAGGTAATGAATATATTTGACAGGTACCTAAAGGCACTAGAAATAAAGATATTAGATTTCTTCCACACTCAAGGACTTAGGCAAGCCTGTTCTTTTGTCTGAGCTCATTAATACTATGGTTTTTCTTAAACATGTGATGTGTAAGATTGCAGGAAACAGCAACATGTAAGATTGCAGGCAACAAGGTCAGACGGATGTATCAGAGGTATCTCTCTTTGCTGGAGTCCATCTGTATTCTTTTCTGTAATTTTTTTTTCTCTTAAATATGCCGTTTCCCTCTATGAAATTTATATTTTTGTCTGCCTGGCTTTATTTTTGAATATTTTCCAAAATCTCCGTGTTCTAGTTGTGCCCTTCTCCTCTTTTTCCTCCCACTAGTATTTTTTCTATGTGTTCTGTATATCATAAAAGTGTTAGAGTTGCTGATAAATCATCACAGGTATGGAACATAACCTAGATGGCACTCCTGAGGAACAGTCTCTAAACAGGAGAGCTGAGAGCAATGAGGGAAGAGGAAATGAAGCAAAGGATTTGGGATTGCTGATCAAATAAAAAAAGTATATTCTGCTTCCTTGATGGCATCTGTTGAGACATAAAAAGAATACAAAACTATAGAAAAAGTCCATGCAGACACACAGGCACAGGACCATTCAATTTCAAAGGAAAGATTTTCATACCCTACAAGGGGAAAAAGAAGGAAATTATTCAAGAAATGTTCTGTATATCCTTTAATCTATGCTGACACATAACTTCACTTTTTCCCCTCCCCTTTTCTTTTATCTTACAGTAACCCAGTAACACAGTACACAACACTAAAGACCATGACTAGGGATCCACTCCGTCTCTCCTGTGAATGCATCACTAATAATTTGGAAACACTTAATCTTTCTGGGATGCCTTGGCATCTATGCAGATCATAAGCTCTAGCTAACAGGAACTTGTTTGGATGACTGAGAATGCACTAACATTAATAAACAGAATTGTTCCTAGGAAACTCTCATAAATTTTCAAGGCTATGATACAGCTAGCTAATCCCCATAAAGTTTCCTAGGTCAAGCAAGGGCTGCATCTGCACCTCATCAGCATTTGTCACAGCATCTCAAAAATTGTCTTCATGGAAACTTTTCCAGGAAAACTTTGCTATCGTGGAAATCCAGTGACAGTTATTAAAGAAGAAAAAGTGCAGGGTGTTTTGAAGCCATTTATTTCCACACGTAAAGGACTAGCAGTATCTTTCAGTTTGTGAGATAATCATATACCCTACTTCAATTAATCATTGATTTGATTCAGGATTGCAGAAGCTGAACAGCCCATTGAAGTTTCATATCTTTGGTGATACTACTGAATACCTGTTACCTAATTAGTTTGATATGTGGAGACCTAAGGAAAGTGTCTTTTGTTGAAGGCAGAAGATGACCAGGGTTATGAGTTTACAATAGCTTTGTATTTTTATATAGACCATCTGTATTATGTAAAATGTAGAAGCAGAATAAGAAATTGAACAGAGACTTGTCATCACCTCACAAGGAAGCTTGGAAATCTCTTTTTTCACACCCCCTTCTTTCATCATGGGTTCTCTGGCTCAGTTTCAGTCACTTGGGGAACCGCAAAGAAGTGAAATTTGAGGAGTAATATTCTCTTCAGACTGAAGAGGGAATATCAGTTAGGGTGAAAAACAGGCATACCCGTTTTCTAACAGTAGGGAGCTGCTATAGCTGCTTTTTCTACTGTAGACTCACCAATATGTGGTGATGGCTTAAGGACCTCTTTTTTGTTTGTTTGTTTTTAGTTGTTTTTTGTTTGTTTGGTTTGTTTTCGTTTTTGTTTTGGTTTTTGGTTTTTTTTAATAATACTAGAATTTGAAAGTAACCTAGATGTTAATATGCTGTTTACTGTGCATGTATTGGTCCATATGAAAGGATCTATTTAGGTACATAAAAATTTCTGGTTTTCAATGTGTCATTTGTAGGTTTTTATGGTTTATTGCGACTTCTGTTTCCCATCTTTATTAATAATGTACACCACTTGAAAGAATTACGCACTCTGTATGTATATAATTTTTTTTTCTGGCTAAGCACACAGGAAATAGTATTCAGTAGTAACAATGAGCAAATGGTCATATTGATTTGTCCTTATCAGTGGAAGAGGTTAAGACAGGCATTTTATCAGCCCATGATTAAGTTACAAGCATTCTGTTTAATTCAGCTTGTTTCAATTTATTGACAAACCTATCCTAGACAAACACCTTATTCTTGATTAGTTAAGGAAAAAAAATTACTGTAATGCCATTATTTAATATCCAGTTGTGCTGGTTTGGGCTGGGGTAGAGGTAATTTTCTTCACAGTGGCCAGTATGCTCTACTATGGGATGATGCTATTTTCACTGAATGTCTCTAAAGTGAATGAAAATAGGCTGTGGAATCAGATATCCTCAACTGAGAAACTGAATCCTTTTCATAGGTTTACATCTACTGATAGCCATTGGTACTGGAGCATTTAATCATGACCTAAATCTTTTAGCTTAGCTCTGGCTACAGAATGAATTTGCATTACCAAGAGCAAAGAGAAGTGGGGTGGGGGGGGGGGGGGGGGAAGAGAGGGAGAGAAATTAAGTAGGAGATTATAAAATGTGTAAGGTAGAGTTAATCAACTATTCTCTGGTGCAAATTAGTGCAAAAGTCATATACCTTCAGCAACTTCTGTTTTGACCTTTGCATAATTGCTTTTCTTTCTATACCCCACATATATAAACTATGTACTAGGTAAGGAAAAATAACTGGCACACATCCACACATTCCATCCTTGTTCCACTGGTTATTGTTTAAAAAGTGAAAAAAGTTTTGCTGCAAAAGATTACACCAAATAAAATGGCATTTATTTAAATGGAAATTTGAAAGAATAAGTGACATGATTATACTTCTGTGGAAGAAGATAAAAAAAAATTTTTCTTCAGTCTTTAAGTGGCTGCTCAGACTTGTGTGCTACATGAGTGATGAATTTTGTCTCCAGTACTTGATCTGAGTCATATTTTGTGTAGCAGTTTGATTCAAAAAAAAAAAAAATGTTCTTTTTACGTTCTATACACCTTTTTGTCTACAGTCTTCTTGGTGAACATTATGCATATTATAAAATGGTCTATGGGATTAAAAACTCATAACACCATGGAAATGCTACCTAGGTGAATTCACATTACAAAGAAATAGAATAGCTTTTATTATAACATTATCAAGCCCAGTTATGCTCATTTTCAGATTCAGGTGAACTGTGTATCCCTGCTACATCACAGTCTACTTTAAACTGCAGCTTTTATCTCCATCACTTGGTAGTTGAATAATTTTTGTTGTGATTTGTGAATCTTTTCTCCATTAAAACCATTTTTCAGCTGTGTCTGTATTTCCATCATCTGTTTTTCTTACACAGCAAACAGTTCATATGTCTCTATTACCATACAGTGTCTACTGAAAATAATGTCTCTTCCCTCATATAAGTCACAGATCCCCCGAGATTTTGTCTCCTTTACAGTCTGCAATGTTCTCCTCTGCTTTGACTCAAATAAAATCTGTTTATTGGAAAAAGACATCTTCCTAATATATTTGTTGCCAAAAGCACCGTTTTTGTCTATATACAAGAAGGTTAATTGTCTGACTGAAAAGAGCCTTTGAAAGTATTATTTGAAGTTCTTTAACATTCACACTTGTGTTGTCTTCATTTGAAATGTTATCTCAGCTCCCATGTCCCAGTAGTCTGATGAAATAGAAATTGAAAGACAGGAAACACTGCTGTAGTTACTTTTCTCTCAAAGAAAATATATTAGAAAATCATAGAATCATAGAGTCATAAAATGGTAAGGTTGGAAGGGACCATAAAGATTATCCAGTTCCACTTACCACTAGACCAGGTTACTCAGGGAGTCATCCAACCTTGCCCTGAATGCCTTCAGGAAAGATTCTTAAGTGAACTGTAAAGCTTCTGTTTCTCCTGATCCTACCTTAGACCTAGAGAGAAAACAAACCCTTGTGAAGTGGGAGTCAGCAAAATGACATTTTCTATGGCCTGTAGAGTTAATAGATTATCCACTTTTAGATAACAGACCTATAAGAATGAAGGTAGAATTAAGAAGAATTAAGAACTAAGAATTAATAATTAGAATTAAGAGAAGCCTGAGCACTTCAGAAGTGTCTTGAAATGAAATTGACATTTCAACAGTGAGCTACAAAGCAAGACTATTAAGGAACACCAAAGAGAGAATCAGTTGTGTAGACAAACTTAACAGTCCCATATGGTATATTTCAGACAAACACTTCAAATTCTGTCAAGTTTATCGCTAGCTAATATGTTGTTAAAGCACTGCCTAGAGAAATAAACTACGGATTCTAGCAAGTCATCTAAACTGCACTCAGACAAGATTGTTTTCTAATGCCTTTCAAAAGTTTTGTGTAACTCCATCTATTTTTTCATAGATTTGGAACCATATGCCAAATTACATAATAATCTATTATACAACTTTCCTTGTAAAATTGTGCTCAAGCCAAAAACTCCAAAGATACTTGCCAGGCCACTGTGCAGAGAGTCTGTTCATCAGCAGAGAAAATGGGAGAGTAGGTTGAAAAAGAAGATAAAATCTGGCTAAAATAAAACCCAAATATACCAGGAACACATAGAATTTCTAGTAGTCAAAACTGCATGTCAAGTGTAGGAAACTACAGGAATCCTAGAGAAGAGCTGAATACACAGGGGTGGCCTGGAACTGGTATCTTACTTTCACTGCCAAGTAGATACTATATCTCCAGAACAGCTTGTGCTGCAACCCAACCCTGCTATTCACTGAGTAAATAGATACACACACATACAGAATCATTTGTTCTTCAGCATATAACACTGCCACAGCACTTCAGCTGCCCTAGCAAATGGCTTAACCAACAGTGCTGATGGGACCATAAAGTTTGTTGTATCTAAAAATCCATGCTGCTCCTCCTCAGAAATCCTCTTACCAGCAGCAGTTTGCATGACAAATGAGAACCACCGGTCAGGCTTTTATATGATCCTTGGTATTATTGGATACCAAGTAAGTCAGCTAAAAATACAGCCAAGTGTCTTTGGTTGTTAGCATCTATTCCATCCAGGGTACAAGTTGTCAGCTCCCCACTACTCTGCCTAGCTAGAATTCTATCAATAAGTCTAATCTCAGTCTCAGACATCTCAGACCTGTTTGTGTATGCTAATTTCTGACAAATTTGTTTACCATCTTTACCAATAATCATACTGTATATCACTTGTATGTATATATATATCTATGAAAAGTTGATTAATCATGAAGAAAAGTCTCATAGAAAGATGGTACAATGACTTTAAAACTACAGATTGTATGCATCTGTTAGTATGATTTATTTTTTTCAAGTTTAAGTTAATTTTTCCTGAACCAGTTTACCCCTGTTGTGGGACATGTTTGTTGTTAATTGGTTTAATTTGTGTTTCTTTGTAAAATCCCAAACTCACAGTATTAACTAAGTCTACTGCTGCCTACCTTAATGAATAATTTCAAAGAACACCATATAATTTTATTTTTTTTTAATCCTACTAAAGCTTCACAGTAAAACACGTTATTTTTTCATTTTCATCTTTATTTGCTTCTGGCCTGAGAAATGCCTTAATGAAATTCTATTTCAGATGTCTCTGCATCTTTCCCACCTGCTTTTCTTTCACACTTCTGTGCTCTGTAGGTTCTGTTTACTACCCTCTACCACTGCCAGAAGATACTTGTCAAAAGATAGTCAAAGATTTTGCCTGTAGTTTTCCAAATATATGGACTTAGCTTGAGATCCTTTACCTCTTTCTTCTAAGTGACATAAAAGCGAAAGGGTCTTATCAGGTCCTGATTTATTTATGAATGCAATCTAAATCATGTAATCCTTGGCAAATTGCTGAGCCCAAGATTAAAGCAGACTAGTCTGCTCAGCAAGACCCTGTCTGCCATGGGAATTTGAAAAGTACAAGTCAGATACCCCCAGACATGCACTGTAAAAATCTTCATCAACATAAAATTTACATATCTGCTGAATAAAAATTCCCACCTGCCTTACATCAGGTGTTGCTGTGTTTGGAGGAATGCTGCTGCATGGCCAAGTACATAAATGAAGGGACTTTGGAGGCAACAGAGTAAGAAATGTTTTAAATTAAGTTTTACACAGAAGTCTTGTCATTTCTTTCACTAAAGGGTCTGTAGTGTTCATATGTTATTGTTCACTCTTCCCTTATACAAGCTTTACCATTCCAGTCTACTTATTCATATATAATCTATATAGCCACCAGGAAGAGAATGACTCTGTCTTATTTATTCCCTCCACCTCCACCAGCCACTTACACACAGGTAAGATCCCTGCAATTTTTTTCTTCTCCAGGCTAATCAGTTTCAGTTCTCAGTCTCTTCTTGAAGCATCCTCAGATACTGAATAAGGTTGAGATGCTCAATTCCATCTTTGCTTCAGTCTTCACCAACAAGGTCTTCCAGGACCATGCGCTTAAGGAAAAAAAGATTCCAGAAGAAGAACCACTAGCAGTGGATAAGGATCTATTTATGTATTACTTAGAAACAATTGACATACACTAGTCTATGGAATCAACATACACAGCCAATGGAATACAACCAGGATGCTGAAGGAGCTGGATGACATTCTTTCAAGGCCAATTTCTATTATTTTTGAAAAGTGATGGAGAATAGAGGAGGTCCCTGACAGCTGAAGAAAATAATCACCACAAATCTTCAAAACTGTGACTTAAAAATTAAAGACTTCCTTCAAAAGTGTTAAGTATTTTTTCTCTCTTATGCTTATTAATTGCTCTATAAATTGCTTTACCGCAAGTAAAATATTTGTATTTTGCTCATTATTCTAACATTGATTTAGACAT
The DNA here is from genome assembly GCA_013399695.1 of Formicarius rufipectus. Classification (NCBI taxonomy): domain Eukaryota; kingdom Metazoa; phylum Chordata; class Aves; order Passeriformes; family Formicariidae; genus Formicarius; species Formicarius rufipectus. The sequence continues at coordinate 369,405 of VXAU01000113.1, read as the reverse complement.
AAGGTGAACATTTGTAGTTGCTTGTGTTCAAACTCACCTGAAGTCTTTATTATATTGGTACTACATTAAAGCTTTCTCATACATTGGCAAAAAGTTTCCATGGTCACATAAATCTCTGGAGTTCCGGCATTTGCTATTTCTCATATACAATGAATTGAAATGTTTCAGGAAAATAACAAACTGCATCTTTTTAATGAATTTTTCCATGGATTTTAAGTCCTCATATTTTTTCACATTCTTTTATCAGTTCTGTATGCAATTGAAAACGAAGCTGCTTTTGCATCCTTACATCTACTCATGATCTGCCCATTTTTTTAAGAGAAAGCGGAAGGATTGAAAATTCAACAGAAAACAATTTGAATTCTGAGTCCTGAGACCTTTGTACTTTAAAACAGTTTGGCAAAGGTCTAAGTTATATTTCTTTCCAGATCATTCCCTAAATGCAGTTTTCAAGCACTCTCTGAAGAATAATCTTGAATGTGTTCAAAATGTATGAGGCTTCTTTTATTAAAAATGTGTAAAAGTTTAAATATTCTAGCTTTAATCTGTTTCCCCAATATACCATTTATTTCTATATGAAGAATATTATTTTAACAACTTCAGATATCTTCTTTTGTGAATGGAATTTAGGAATTCCCAAAAGTTAGTTTCAGATTTCAGGATTTTTCAGGAGTACATGTTATCATCATTGCAGCTTCTTTTTTTTTTCTTTTTTTTTCAGTTTCACTTCATCCACAAAAGAACTTTTAATTCTATGAACCTACTTATTAATCCAAATTTTTAACTCAGGGATTAATAACATTTACTCACTGCTTAGTACATGAAAAGGCTTGAGAATCTTGTAATGGGATTCATTGTAACTAGCATGGCAGGATGGAGCAGATAAGATAGGCAACCACAAATGAAGGAAGACTGGATGTTAAGAATCTGAGGATGAGGGATTTGAACATCCATGGCAGATTGAGATTCATTGACACAAAGCTTGTTCTTCATTCCTTCCAAAGAGGAACAAGAACAGTCCTTTTACTTTTGGTGGTGCAGTCCCTTTGCAAAAACTTATGGGTTATGAGTGGCAGTGGGTGGGAAATTTGAGAATAGAGGGAAGGAATCAAACCCACCCCTCCTACTGCTGTGGTCAACTCTTTGATTAGGCTACATATTTGTTCAACTGAGAGGGGAACTCTAGGGCAGAGAATATTTTTCGTTCTTCCTGCTGACACCATGGTAGAATATACTTCAGGATTAAGTTGGTTCATTCATAGGGATGGCAGTGTGTTAGACCAAAGACTGTGACATTCAGCTGGAGGAGTGGAAAGATGGAAAGCACCAGATAGTCTAAATCTATGTGTAACGAACTGACTTCTTTGGTAGAGGTGCCCATTTTAAGACTCCTGATGTTCAATTTAGCTACAATCTAGTATCATTAAGCTGGTGAGGCATTAAAACAGAATTACAGTTTCCTGAGAAGTTTACCTGATAAAAAAACTGTAGTAATTATGAATGGAACTTTGTGGATTATTCTTTAGAGTCAATAATTATCTCCAAAGCATAAAACTTAATTTACTTTAAATTTCTAATCTCCAATTAATATTCTATCTTTATAAGTTAGGTTTATTTGAAGAAAAGCATTTGACTTCCCTTGTTTCCTCTTCAAATTGTAGCCCTTCCTAAGATTACTAAAGGGAACACTCTTCTTCACAGCAGAAGAAAGCAAACTGCTCTGTTTTGTTGATTAGCAATTTGTAGAGAGCAGCAGGAAGCCATCACTACTGTTCATGCATTTTACAGGCCCTTGTGGTTTTCGACATCACGTTGTTCACTTTGCTATCTTGCCTGAAATTGATGATGATATTCCAGTATAAATACCAGTGTTTACTGTTTTCCATTTCTGGTGGCCATCCGTGAGTCAATATTTAATTAAAATTTCCTTCACATCATTATTATGTGTATTGTGCAATGTAGCACTGTGACAGCTACTGCCAAAGACATTGAAAGATGATTATGCAACATTTATTTTTGGCAGAAATGTATCCTCTTTTGGTTCTTCATCTGTGTCAGCCACAATGGTTTACTGGCTGAGTTGAAAAGTTGCTGAAGAGACATCTGTTCTACAGTAAATTGAAACTCAAAGACAAAAGGAAAAGAACAATTTTTACTGATACGTTCTATGAACATTTCAAAACAAAATATTTCTGGTCACATAACATCATGCATCTACACAGCTTTCTAACACTGTAGAGCCCATACATACTTCATTCTGTTTATATACATTTCTGAGGTACACCGAGAATGAATAGAGTCTATGTAAGTGATAGTATTCTGAAATTTGAATTATTCTTTTCATATTCCTCAGAAAAATTCAATGATCATAAATAAAGATCAGCTTAAAATTTCTTTGAAAATTAGAGCACTTTAGGGTTTCAAAAGAGATGAAGAACATCTCTTGGATTTACATAGCAGTAGCCTGTTTGTAAAACAGCTGCAGATATCAAACAAAATATAATTAGGGTGAAATAAATCCTTCTTGGACAATAATACCCATTCCATCAAAGAAGAAACAAATAATTTTAAAATAGTTTTCCTAATGTGTTATTTTTCTCTGCTGATTCTCAAAGGTGCTTATTTAGAGACCATATATGTTGCAATATGGGGTGCAGTGCTTTACCCAGAAATAATTTTAAATACTTTGTATTTCTCTGATAAACTTATGTGCAGGATCAATAGAAGATACTTTAACAGGTAAAGGGTTTTACGGTTTCTGCTTTCTTTTCTTGTTATATGAAGACTATTATAGAGGTTTCCCTTGGGGTGCTCAGTTTAACAATCACAAAAATAGAGTAATATTTTGTGAGATGCAGTTTTGGTTTTATTCCTTTACATGATTTGCATATTCCTAGGACAAAAAGCTTAAATGGTTTGTCAGGTTCTAAATAACTAAAGAGAAATTTGTAAATCCCTGCAATGATAAGGAAATATGAGTTCCGGTATAGTGGTTAAAAACACACACACCCCCCAAAAAAACCAACCAAACGAAAACACACACAAAAAAAAAAACCCAAAACAAAACAAACAAACAAAAAACACACACACAAAAAAACCCAAAACAAAACAAACAAACAAAAAAGTATGGAGAAAAAACAGAGTAAGGAAACATTAAAAAAGCTGTTCATGAACAGTGTAAGTTTTTTATTGTACACCATGTAAATGTTTTTCAAGGCACAGATTCTGTATGTCCCAAATATCTGTGTCTTGCTACACTTTGCCAGAAGAGGCAATATTTGAACTGACCTACTCAATTTGACATGATATCCTCAGCTTTTTTTTTTTTGTTGATCCTCTCATACTCTGAATTTCTTTCTGCCCTGCCCTATGAGGTGAGTGTAACTTGAGAAAAGGCTCAAACCTGATAAACTCTTGTGAAAATTCTCATTCATGTAACCAGCTTGCCATAGCTCCAATTTGAAATGTCCTCCTGGGCTTGCAGCTGAGCTCAGGTCACACACTGGTGAGCCCTGCTGGAGTGCAACCTGCCCCATCAGTACTGGCACACAGCCTGCAGTGGGACAGCTAAAAGGTAAGTCTAGCACCAGGAGCTTGAGCTTTTCCCCTTTCAGAGCACGGTGCTCAGTTTAGGTGTACAGTGAGAAAAAAATCTGCATGGCTTTGATCCATCCTGAATAACCGTGTGGACAGACTCTGCTATTGACTCTCCACACAGTAACCTATTCCAAGGGTCTGGTTTAGCCTGGTTTTCTCAGCAGCTCAGCTAGTGTACTGGCATGATATGTAGCTTGCATCTGTGAGGTTTTTAGGCATTCAGGGGAAAAGTGGCTATTCCTAACACACAAGTTTCTCAGACAGAGAACAAAACAGTCTAGCAATTCCCAAGGTGCCTCTTAAAAAGACCAATACTAGGTCAGAGTACGCATTCTTCAAATTCTCAGTTGTGTCTTCTGCCTGTTCACTGTATGTGACTGGGAGCACCAGGAAACTAAAACACTTCCCTGTGTGCAGGTAATACATATGCACATTTGTAGAAATAAAGCATAATTACTGCAGTTTTCCAGAGGTCAATCTTAAAAAACAGTGTCTTAAGAGACAACCAACTTTACATAATTTCTTTTTTTTTTTTTTTTTTTTTTTTTT